>JAMKCH010044098.1:0-21407 GCA_023653785.1 Ophioderma brevispina | reverse complement strand
TTTTTCCCCGATATTCAAATTAAATATTTTTTTTCCTGTTTGAATACAGTCAAAAGTGCACTGACACGATTGGAAATGTTTCAAATGCCTGAAGTCGTATTTCATCAAAATAATTAAAAATGGCATGATAGCGCCAGTGTATTTGCTATGACACCAATGCAGAATCGTAAATAGGGAATGCATATTATTCATGTTTTGAGTGGTGAGTCCCCTTGACCATCCTTTGAAATATTACATACCCTAAACTACATAGGATTTTTTGAAAATAAAAGATGGGATTTGTTGTTTTGCCTATCTGATATTGTGTCATATTGGATAGGCAGTCCAATATTTTCAGCTGGCATCCACTACAAACAAAAATATTGGAGTCCCCATCTAATATGACACAACATTAGATAGGCAAAACAAATAATCCTGTTTTTTTATTCTCATCCTTTTTTTGGTTTTATTTTTGGATGTTTTGATCACCACAAATATGTTCTTGTTCAAAAAATATTAATTAAAAAGGCAAAAATATTCCCTCACTGTAAAAAAAAAAATGAACCAACCCGTACTAGCTGCATCCACTGCGTAACCTTGTGCAAGCACACACATACACACTTGCACATACACACTATCTAATACCACCTCATATTAGATCGGCAGCAACCAATGATATAGTGTGTTTGCTTAAACCCCGCCCACTGAATTATAAAATTAAAAAGGCCTGAGCATCAATGATGCAGCACTTTGTGTAAATGACCCAAATGACCGCTGATCCTTCCCTGTACCAAGGGCAACAAGTTAGCTAAAAATTTGGAACACTTGAGGATCCTGAAAAAAGTCCCAAGACATGCTGACTGTCAGGTCAGAAAAATATAAAATCCATTCCTCATATCCCCCAAAATGCAATGCATGTGTTGCATCTTAAGAATGGTTTCTAAAAAATCATGTACCACTTTGCTGCTATTTTTTTATTAACACATATGTATATTATTTGTACACACATCTTTAAACTTTACTAAAACAATACAGATACAAATAGACTATGCAAAACACAAGTAGGCATATAGAATATGCAATTCTTTTCAATTAAACATTCTTGAAGGCCTTGGATAAAGAATAGCAGCTCAATCTCATTTCTTATTGGTTAGAAGTTGTAATTGAGGGTATGATGTCATACTTCACCACAGTCAGCTGTGCTGGGGATTGAGTAGCCTTGAAACAAGACTTAAAGTTACAGTTAGCATATTGAACATGTTGAATAAAGACTGTCATGTTACATATTGGCAATGCACTCACCATTATTTCTTCCTTTTGAACGAATAAAACTATTACTTGCTGCTACGGATCTGTAACAACTTGATTTTTTTATCTGATATCTTGCAATCTTTTAAAATTGTGTAGGGATGTGTGGTATTGGAAATAAGAATCCTGCACACTGTAGACTTTTTGACAAGCCTCTGACATTTGACAGCAAAAATGTAATTGCTTTCTTGTACTTGTCATCAATGAACTTGCATTCGAACTGACCCGTATTTCCTGATTATCTATTCAGAGCATGGTTTTCATTCCAACTATCACAAAAAAAGATAAGAAAGTAGAATCGCTTTGGTTTTAATGCCATGATTTTGTCTGCTGTCCATAAGTATTGACAATCCTTCCACGTTGTTTGAATCAGGCATGGCGCCATTTCACAGTTGTGGGCCCCTTGAGGGGTCCTTCACCTATTTGGTCATTTTTTTCCAGAGTACACAAGCAAAATCATGATTTTATGATCAGCATGTCATATACATTATATTTCAACTACTTTCCCTTTTCTTTCAGTTCAGGTGCATGTGGTTAATTAGCTAAGGCGTCAACAGCTAAAATTCAAATGCGTGCATTATAGAAGGCATAACATTCCAAAAAAAGCCCTAACCTGTGACACACACACACCCTCACACACATGCATGCACGCATGCACGCACACACACATCAGAGGAAGGTTTTGTTGTGTTAATATCTGTGTTTGCAACTAAAGCAAAGTAAACTGTGTTCACTGACCAACAAAATTGCATAAATAGCTTTATGTTTATCCATTTTCTGGCTAGATCAATATGTGTGTAAAGAAAAGGAAGATGGCTCATTAAAAAATGAGAAGGTGGGAGTTTGAAAGTTGAAGAAATTAAATAAGCAGACTTCAGACCTTAGACTACAAAAATGTAATTATTTAATTTTCCCAAGCTAAGTTACTACTAAAATTAACCAATATATGGTATTTGGAAGATTGAATGAATGATTGTATTTTGTTGATTGTCAATTAACAAATAATATTGTGAATGTTATACTCGATTCATCTGATATGTGACCCTGTACCATTCTTGCGGAGGTGAAAAATTCAATGAGGCGTAGGGACTTCTGTTAATCATGTTATTGAGAGCAATGTTAAGGCCTGAAATACACTATAGAGCATTTTCATACATGACACGTGCATTTGAATTCTTTCACTTTCCCGGTAGAGCTAGGTTGACAGCTCTCCGACTAATTGGGAAATATAAGTCCAAAACTCCTGGGGGAGGAACGTATCAACGCAAATGGAGAGTTAGGCAAATTCAAGGTCTGTCATGGGACAGATAAATTTCAATATACTAAAATCATGAGAAACTTTGGAAGGCAAGACGAATAAAGAGCCTTTAGGATTACGTATGCAAATTGTCAAACAGTAGGTTGTCTTTTCAGGAGGCCAGGGAATCTTTCAGTCGTAACAAGAATTAATTAAAAAAAATACGTGTACAATAATTAGAATGAGCCTACCTCAAATGTGGGGAGTGCTCCTCAGATTTATTCCAGAAAAATCACTTTCATCCCATATTGAGGGCTTGGAAAGTACATGACACAGCAGGATGTCTTATAGAAGCCACAAACTTACAGGCTCTATTCAGTTAAAACACAGGGCGTATTCCTCACAATGATGCTTAGTAACAATTTTTGGCAAAAAATAAACTGTGCATCTTTAAAAAAGGTGAAACATGAAAATAAATAAGTCAGTCCTGAGATTAAAATTAGATATCTTACGATCCTCTACCAACCTTGGGATTGAAGATTAGTTGGCAAGAGCCATTGTGCTAGTAGTGCGAAAGTCGCTGGTTCAATCAAGCCAAGCCCAGTTTTTTTTTTCAACACCAACGTGCGCTGCCCAAATTCTTAAGGGAAAGATTAAGAAAACATCAACTCAGTCCTGATCATTACCCTTGCAGCAGGGATTTTTTTCAACTTTCCTCTAAAGAGTTAGGCATTCAATATATCAGGCATGAGTATTGGATTAACTTTTGAAATTAGGAAAAAAAATGAATTAAATGCATTACACACCTTTAACATGTCTTGAACAAACCGTGGTTGTAGACCAGGCTTCAATAATAATAACATAATCAAAGTAACATCTCCTGATGCCAATTCTAATAAGCCAACCAATCCTCAACCAACACATGCATGCCTAGGACATATCGCAAAATGGATGTGTCACCATACACATAAGGGAATTAAGGGCCAGTTTTTTAAAGAATATTTCGTTGTGTTTTTTGGGCATGAATGCTAATATACTGTTGTTTAATTTAACTTAGATGTCTGGTTGTTATTAATTATTTCAAAATTACGCACGTTCGAAATTAAATTCACGAAAAGAAAGTTGTTCGGTATCTTTGGACCTAAGACGTTTTTACATTGACAAAGGGAATGGCACATTTTAAACCTTCAAATCTATTGTAATCTGGGTAGTTTACCCTCGTTTGAACATGAGGGTAATAATAGGTTTGGTTACCTTAGTAATTATGTGTTGTGGAGGTTCCATTGATCCACTTTGAAGGTTTTGACAAAGGTGTCGTAGGAGGAGATGATTCACATCACTAGGGTCGCCAAGTATATAATGGCATTAATGCCAACTTGGTTCAACAGGGACGAAAATCTAAACCGTTGTTATTTGCACTGAATTTTTGCCATACAAGAGATGATATTCAAGGAGTTACACGGCATTAACTTGGATGGACGGCATTACATAAAGGGAGTGCTGTATGATCTTTGTTTTCATAACCAACTGAAGATTAAAAAAGGACAGGGCTTATACAAATAGTAAAGGGTATTTCAACGATGTTTGCATATTACCCATGGCATTAATGCACAGCAAACACCTGGCAAGGTCCATAATCAATAATATTTACTTTAAAGCGCCCCTAATCACTGAATGGGGCCGCCTGCCGCCAAAGTTTAAGAGTCAAAAGTCAATATCACCTGGACCCAGTGTGTTGTTGTTGCCAGTAGTAAAAATCAGTGGAATGAATAAAAATCCACAGAAGAAATAGGTTTTCAAGTTGGAACCCAATGATCTGGTGGGGGTCCCAATGGTGAATAACAATTTTCTTTCGTGATTTTTTCGAAGCGTATATTTTTGAAAATATTAATTAAACGGACATTAAGTTAATTGGAACAGACAATACTAGACATGTCTAATGACATACTTGATTTCACAACATGTTTTACATTACATCTTCTACTATATAGAATATGTTGTATAATGTTGTATAATAAAAAGAATGTCAAACCACCACTATGTTGTAGATATCATTTTCTCAATTTTAAATCAATTTAGGAATTATCGGTGTGGGTATTCATGGGGCATAGTGGAAGAATGAAA
Organism: Ophioderma brevispina; assembly: GCA_023653785.1. Lineage (NCBI taxonomy): Eukaryota > Metazoa > Echinodermata > Ophiuroidea > Amphilepidida > Ophiodermatidae > Ophioderma > Ophioderma brevispina. Next base: position 16,759 of record JAMKCH010044098.1, on the reverse strand, counting down.
GAAGAAAAGTTGAAATTTCCAATTACTACATTAATTTATGCTCGCCCTGGGAAGTTTTGTTTTTTTTTGGGCAAATTTGTTAAATTACTTGCAAACACCAAAACTATTGAACTTCAAATCCTATTACTTGTTGACGGCAATTTGGCCTGCAAGCACCATGACCTGAAATCTTCAAGATGGAACCGACAGGCTCATCTCAACTGACAAATCAAATATTGGGGTCAAGGCCCCTGCTGCCCCCTACCGCCCCGCCCACCCCCCGGTACCCCTTCAGCAACTTGATTTGTTATCATTCTAGGTTTCCTATGTTTATGCTCCGCATATCTTTCTCAAAATGGGACTGTATTTTGAGGCCTAATCTTGGGGGATAATCAAAAATATTTTTTTGGCATGTTCAGACGATAATTGTTAAGGTCGTTGGTTAGTCGTTGTTAAGCAACCTAATTTGCATTGGTAACTGGTAAGTAGTGAGTAGTAGTGACGTCTGAACAAAACAGAGTGTTTAAGCAAACAGCGATGAGTACTTTAAGAACTCTAAAAAACCAGTGCCGATCTAATAGGATTGAATGATCATGGCATAAAGAAGTGTTTCCCAATAATAGGTGGGAAATATATGATATGGCCTGGCAAAAATGCAATAGAATTTGTTCACCACAATGCATTTTGATAGGTACCCAGAATGACATACTAAAGTCCAAAAAAAAATCCAAGTTGAGTGGAAGGAGTACGCCTATTGAATAAAATCCAAAATGGCCCCGCCAATTTCCTTGTTTTTACATTCATTTTGTTGTTAGCTGTCCTAAATTGTTGTGTTGCAGACATAAAATGAATATTTTTACATTAAATAAGTACTTATGTTACACAGAAATGTTGTAACCCTGAGTGGTGGGAAAGCATACGAATTGATAAATTCAAATGGCGCTAATTTTCAAAATTTTAAATTTTTGGCTGTGTGTCTTCTCCTATATATTCACCTGGTATATTATAGCGAGAAGTAGGTCCTACTTGTATTAAAACCCAAATGGCTGTCAATCTAAGTTTTACATTTATTTGAAGATAACCGTGGGTGAAACAAAAATTGTGATGACTTAAATTATGTTCATTAACTATTGTCTACTGAATATCTCGGGGTTAACTTGTGTAACGGCTGTGTGCCTTAAATTGGGCAATAACCCCATGGGGACTGAAAGTAGGCATGCACATAAACTAATTGATAAACATGTTATGTTCTGGTGGAGAATGACCATTTATAACACCACAAACTGCTGTGTTTATATAAGGGTCCACACCCCTTCTACTCACGCACTCATTGGGCGTTACCTTCTCCCGACCTGTAACAGTCATTTGGGGAACATCAGGATTCCGCTGCTCCAGAAAGATTCTCCCTAGATTAATTAGGAGCAGGCACTGTTCATATCTGGTTATCAGTGAATACAGGTCACACTCAGGGCTTTTACAAAAAGAGTGGATGGAACTTCAGAAAGCTAAGTAGCCCAAGTTCAACAAATCATTAGTGAAATGTCATCCAATAAAGCTGCCAAACCCGGGCGTTTCAGTTAAACATCAAGACACATTGTTCTGACTTCTGTCAAATGCTCCACCAAGCAGTAATACATTCCATCCAAGAGGCAGACCTATACCCCTAGCGGTTGGGACAAGGATTGCGACGAGGGAGGAGAGGGAGGAGAATACATATCAACTTGACCCACTCAAGCGCAAGGCCTTGGGAAAACCACCGTTCAACCAAAACCTAACCGGTAGTAGCGGTCCGCTCAAGCAGTGTCAATTGCAAATTGCATCGTAACCAATGGGAAAGTGCCAAAGACCATCCCCAATTAGGGCAAAAAAGCCCACCGTCGTGCTGTTAACGAAGAGATTAAACAACTTATACAAAATTCTCCACCGTTCGAGTCCCATGGTCTTAACCATTACAACTATAATGAGATCACCGAAGCAATCAATAGTTTCAAGAATGGAAAGCTTCTGGCCAATGACGGATCCATAAACAAGAAGGAATTTGTAGAATTTGGCACCCTGAAGCTGGCGATAGCTCCCAATTCTTTCTCTATTTACTATAGGATCATCACAATTCCCTCAAGATGGATGACCTCAAAGGTCAGTGTAAGGGTAAGCCTGCGCCCCAAAGAAACCAGCAAGGCGGGGGGGCCTAAGATTGGACAGACCCCAATCTCGGCTTGCAATCTGCACAGAATAAGCTGCTTGAGGGAGTTGATCTATGCAGTAGGATCAATTGATACGGTCAAACAATGAGCTTTCAAAGAGATAAATTCAATTCAGATCAGATAGCAAGACCTGCCAATGTTATCGAGACAGCCTTCAAGAAGCAGAAGTTTGGAGCAGTCTTTATAAATCTATCTGCTGCCTATGATGACAGTTCCTTCTGACCTGGAGATCTCACCTTGATGCTACTCAAAATCTTATGATGTCATAATATGCTCATTTCCCGGATCTTTCATCACGGGACATTCAAATGGGCAATGCCTAGAACCAGCTCACAAACTTGCTGGTGAATTTGGTTGGTCCCACAGCGTGTTTAGTCCGGGCACCCAGTCTATTCAGCATTGATGTATCAGATATGCGAACCGAAGGGAGTTTTCGTTTGCGTTTACTCCTACGCAGAACGATACGGTTACTTGGGAATATGCTACAGATTAAAGACCATATACGGTAAGCCAATCTTTCCACCGATGGCACTGAAACTCAGCAAACCCAGATTGTCGGCGCGATTTTCCACCTTGCAAAACATGCGCTACAATAGAAATTAAAATCCAATAGCATCACTGTCAAGCGATCCAACACCAAAACGCGGTCGTCATTAATTGACGCAGCCTTTTACACAGACCGTCGCTGCCAGATCCAGGTCTCGTAAATCAACCCTCCGAAGGCTCGCCAGGGGGGGATGGGATGCATCCTTTGACACTTTACACACATCAAACGATTGCTTTGGCATTGATAAAATGCTGAATATGCCGCACCCAGTATGGAGTCACAGTGTACATTACACAGATTGAGTCATTCTGAATGATGGCAATGAGATGTTAGGGGTTGCCTTTTGGCGACGGCCTGTAGGACTATATTCAATTTATGGTTTCGGGCGCTCCTGCAAACCTTTGAGTAGCTTCCAGACGATCAATGTCCAAGAATTGTGAGAACCTGTATTGACCCTATTACTCCTACCAACATATTAAGAGGTCAGAGGTTCCACGGAATCACTTGCTAACCCCAATCCATGACACGCAGCAGGTGAGTGGCGTACCGATCAGGGGGAAGGGGGGAATGTGCCCCTTCTGGCTCGAAAAGCGGGCCGATAGGACCAAAAGTATGCATTTTCATCAATCCCTCTTTTTCGGGAAATTTCCGACCAATTTCAGCCTAAGTTTGGGGGGGGGGCCAAATAAAGTAAGATGTTGCGTTTTCGCGCTCTAACGCGCATCATTTCGTCAAGTTCATATTATTAGGCTGTGATAGTGAAAACAATCTAAAATGTGCAATAATAGATGTATAACCGATTCAAAGTTTGACATCTTGCTTCAAAATTGTAGAATTGTCAGCCATTTGTTTGATTTATGCAAATTAGGTATACTTCTACAAGAATGTATGTGTGTCTGTATAAGACAAATAAAATTAATAAAGTCATAAAGTGTATTAATTTAGGCATTTTTAGGTATAAAAGTCATATTTTAAGATAAGCAATCTAACACCATCAGTGTAAAAATCTAGAATTGCGGCATTTGATTAGTGCAACTTAAGTATACACTTCTGTCAAGAATGATTGGTGTCTGTATAGACATACATATAATGTATTCATAAATATAACAAATATAGGCATTAGAGGGTTGCAAAATATTATTGAGATAGTAATCAACAAATGTCCATGTAAAACTCTAGGATTGGCGGGCCATTTGTGGATTTATGCAATTGTCATATTCCAATTCCACCCACTTTGATTTTTCTGGACTTTTAGTATGACATTCTGTGTACCTTATATAAATGCATTTTGGTGAAAGAAATTCTATTGCAATTTTTTCCAGCTTCACCTGGAATTAAAGTTATGTTTCTCAAGCCTATAAATACTCTGTCGATGAGTATAACGAAAAACAGAGCCCAAAAATAATCACTTGTAAAAACACACTCCTGCCTGAGGATTCCATTTGGCATTGTTTTACGATGGAATGATTTTGTCCCAGGGTTTCCCGCAACCTAACCGTCGGGTCACCACGAGCGGCACGCTACTTCCGCTATTTACCAATGACAGATGCAGGGCGCTCAATGGTAACTTTGGAAGGGTATCGTTGTTAAGACCAGTGTGGACGTGTATCGTTGTTAAAAGGTGCTAATGAGGATTAAATGAACTTGTCATTGGTAATGCTTCTTTTGAAAGTAGGCCGTCTGAACAAACCTATTTTGTAGGCTTAAACTGTGCAGAGAGTGGTTACAGGAAAGACCCAAGAACGTTAAATCCTCAAGCCCCCTCTAGAGAAAAACACTGATAGTTTACATTTAAAATACAATGACATCTGCACTGTAGGCCCTCCTCAATAACTCAATTCCAACTTGGTACTCCTAAAAAAGGGGGAAATTGAAACAATTCTTTTGCATCACCATGAAACATTTTCTTCCCATATATAGGGATCAAACTCTTCAAACTAGGTCATGCTGAAACTAGGTTACGCTGAACCTATTCCAAGAGGACAATTTTAGATGATTCTTAGAGTCAATGATAAATCTAATACATTCTAGAAAAGAGCCATAATTTATCCCTAACTTGCTATGGAGGTTTGGCCTGGCTCTGGGCTACAGCAGAGAAAGGGTGACTCAGGGCAGCTGTGTTCCCCTGAAAGTGTTGCTTTGCAGCCTTTCCAGGCCTACTAGGGTTACGTAAATAGATTTCTTGCACTTTTCAGGATGAGTAAAAGCTTAAAGGTGCATTTTCTGATTCTAGCACCTTCTATTTTATTAATGATTTACTAGATATCTTGTGAAAAGCTTATTTCCAAAATCTTAGTTGATTCAAACCTTGTGGTTTGGTGTTATGAGCAAATGTTTGCATCACATGGTCAAACAGGCCACTGTGCTGTAATTTGTCCATTTGCAGACAGAAAATATAGCACTGTGGCATATGGGACATGGACTGTAATTACTTATTTCTTACAACTACAATCAAATTTGTACACATAATCTAATGAGTAATTCATTCTGATGCAAAATAACTCTTGATAGCCAAAAATACAACCAATCTAAGGGGAAGGAAAAAAGTAAGCAAGAAGAAAGTTGTTGTTGAGCTTCCTGGGGTGGGGCACACTAACTGCTGTGAACTATATAGGTATGGTTACATGTGATTAAGCCCCATATCAGGGCTGAGTCAATTTCCATGACCCTGTTTTAAGAAGCCTCCAAGTCTTAAAGGTACAGAGCATAATCTTCAACCTATTCACCACTACATAACTTGGGTAAGAGCATCTATCTTAAAGTGGGGGTCTCACAAAAAAGTATATTGAGGCCATAAGCAAACATGTGCTTTATACAATCACATCCACATCCTTAAAAATCTAAGGTCCGTATGCACAAAAGTGTTATACCAGGTCTAAAGTTAGACCTGGTCTAAGTGTAATTTAGTCCCACCAGAAAAGACATTTTCCTTAGCATTGACATGAAATGTTTTGTATTTATTTTGAAATTTGCATTTTAATCGTTAAAATTTGCTAGTTAATTTATAAAGAAAATGTAAATAACTGTCAATTTTTGACAAAACTAGTTTTGACTTAAACCAGGTCTAACTTTAAACCTGGTCTAACTTTTTGTGCACATGGACCTAAAAGTTTAGATTTTCAACCAAAATCAGAAATTTCATCTAGAATTTAACTAACCTGGGCTAAAAATGTTGATGCTAGTAAATGTTCACCAACAAATAAAGCTTGGTCAGAATTATATAACGTTGTGCAATTGATCTAATTGGTTCAGTGATTTTCATTCATCCTCTCCTCCCACTCTGCTCAAATCAATAATGTATTGTGAGGTCACTGCCCTAACGAATGGTAGCAGTGACATCATATTCCTTTGTGAAATTGCAAGTAAAATTAACTGCAACAGAAATACAGAAGCTAGCTTTTGATTTTTAGTGCAAATTACTGAATATTAAAACTTTAAATGATTTTTTAGGTATGTGGATTTGATTGCATTAAGCATGTGCTTGTATATGGCCTCAATACATTTTCTTGCGAGACCTCCACTTTAATTTTCTTTACATCATCTTTCATAGCTGATTTGACATGTGAATCTTGTTTCTTGTTGTTGTTCTTTAACATTATAGGCCTACTCAATGTAATAACATCTTCTGGTCACTTTTACACAGAAACCTTTCTTAGAGAAAATCATATACCGATGGACATTTTTCGTATAATCCTGTCCGCGTACGCACAGTTGACTTCTGGTTTTGAGTGAAATGGGTTGAGAAGCATTAATGGACATAATACAATGCGAGATGGGTATGACAAAAGGCCCTTAAAAGGCTGACTCAGAGATTTCTAAATATATTTTTTTTGTTTAGTAATTAAAAATAACTCATCTAGAACTAAGATAGTCACCTAAAACACTAATTCGAAAGTTAGAGATGAATCAGAAATTTTCCGTGGTCATGCATACAACATCTTGCACAAATAACAGTACCATCGGCTACTGTGTATACCAAAAATTCCAGATTCTGGAATTTTATTGACAAAGTTGTGCATTTTTCTATATGAAGGGACATCGATTTGAGATTAGTTATTCACACAGTATTTAGTTATAGGGACAAGCATTATGTATAGAAAAAACACGATTTGTTTGAAAATGAGTGCGCCCTCATCAGGAAAATCTCTGAGTCAGCCCTTTAAGACCCTCCTTCTGCAGGTATCCCTAATTCTCTTTCCGTGCTTTATAGCCAGGTGAGTATAATTCAGTTGCTTAACTTCAAAGCATCAGCTAGCATCTCCGTTCTGAGAAAGCTTTTCCAGTAAAACCTTAATTTTGTCACTTTGAATCCAAAATTTTCCAGAAAAACGGAGGCATTTTAGTCCATCATGCCTTCAAAATGTAAGTTTCCAAGCCCCTCATTTTGGGATACGAATAAAGTTGCAAGACCCCAGGTGATGACAAAATCGGTTATATAGACAACAAAAGCATATAATCGAAAACCAAAAGGTCAATCCAGGGTTCACAGTATACAGAATGAAAGCAAAGATCTCTTTACTATGTCACAGTGTGGAAGCAAATGCTGATACAAACGGCTTTTGAAGAGCTGGAAGCAGGTCCATAACCAGGGGGGCTAGGGGCAGATGCCTCCCAAATTACAAAAAGTCCCAATAGATTTTGCAAGTGTAGAGAGCCAAAAAGATGGTTGTTTATTGCTTTTGTCAAAAAGGTTTAAAATCACATAAAAAGGTCCACTTTAACTTTGCCAAATTAACCCCCTTTTGGGTGGAAGGCAAAATTGGGGGGGTCAGGTTATATGGGCATGGCTGGAAGCCATTATTGCTGATTTCCAATTACACTTTCTGAAAAGTTAAGAGATCACCATGGAATAGCCACTAATTGGTCAAATCATCATATCTACGCGCGGGGAGAGGAGGAGGGGGGAAAGGGGCAAAAAGAGGAAATGGGGTGAACCCACCTAAGGGGACAGGGAGAAGGCAGAAAAACCACCGGAGGTAGGATGTGGTAAATGAAAAAAAAAAGGTAGAAAAGGGACATCTAATTTAGGGTCGGGAAGGTTATGACAATAAAATTTTATATTTATGGTCCAAGGTGACATTTGTTCATTAAAGGTGCGTGTTCCGATCGTTTCTTTGGGACCCCCTCATGGACCCGGAAGTAGTATCGATTTTGATATCAGATGGAAAGCCGATTTTTCTCATTGTCGTCCTGAAATTTGAGCCCTCAGAATCCATTTATTCCCAAGAATAACAAACAAGGCGGTTCTCGAACCACAATCTCGCCGGCTTTCACGCATAGCTGTAAGACCAAAGAGCAGCAGATCAGATTGCAACTGGATAAATACAGGGTGTTCCCAAAAAAGTGGTGCAAAGACGAAGAAAGTGAGGAGGACTGGACCAGAAGGAGAACAAACAGATAAAACAGAAAAAAAGAAAAATGAACAACACAAAAAAAAACAACCACTAAACAAAGACACAGCAACACAACACCACTCCCCAACACCACATGATAACACCCCAACCCAGTCCCATACCTGCCAATGGCCACAGACTACAACCCCTACCCAAAAGAGCAACCAAACACGGCGACACCACACCACCCAAGACGAAACACACACACACAAGACAAAAAAAACAATAAGCCATAAGCAAAAAAGAGAAAAAAACAAAGAAAAAACAGACCCTAACTCAGCCAATTAGATACGAAGCAACACCATCATCTAAAAAATAAAAGCCAATCTCAAGTACAAACATATAAACACCAACCCCATCTTCCCACACTACAACAGAAAACAAAAAAAAAAAATTCTTACAACATATAGATTCAGAACAAAAAAACAAATATAGAGAAGACCCAAAACAATAGCGTACAACCATCCACCCGCTACTAAACAAACAAAAATAAAAAACAACGATAATTCTTGAGAATCAACAATCACAAAACAAAAAAAAGGAGAAAAGGAAAACACCAGAAAATAAAACAGAACGACAACTAATTAAAAGAAAAAAGACGAACCAAATAAAAACGAAAAAGAGGAGAAATAAAAAAAGCAAAACAGCCCAACGCCCAAGGCCAAAAACACCCAGGCAAAAAGCCAGCGAACGCCCCAAACAGGCAGCAAACATATCCAGCCAGCACACACCAGGCCCAACACACCGGCAAATCACTCCCCTACCTCCACGAAGAACGCAACTAAAAAAAAAAAAAGAGAAAGCAAAAAAAAAAGAAAAGCAGCAACCCACACCATCCGCAACACCCCAGCACACAGACACCCACACTGACACACCGCAACACCCCATACCTTGAATCGCAGAGTACACACACCTTAGAGGCCCAACATCAGGACCACCCATACCCCTCCCAAACCCACAAACCCATTCCCTCCACCAACACCCCGCATACCATCCCTCCACACCCCCGCAAACACCACAACCCCGCAACAGCCACCCCCCCCAAACACCGCAACGTGGGGCACCCCACCCCGCAACACCCACCCCCTGCCCCAACACACACACACCCCCTCCCACCACCCAAGGCCACACTCCCAACACCCACGCCCCACCTCCAAAAAACCCCCACCCCTCCCCAACACACCCCGAACACCCCACCCCCGCCCCATACCCCACCCTCCTCCCCAATACCCCCACGCCTCCAACAAGACCCACCCACGCCCCCAATACCCCACCCCTCCCCCCAATACCGCACCCAATCCCCTAAAACCCACCCCCTCCCCCAGTAACCCCCTCCCAAATACCCCGCAACACACACCCCTCTCACCCCAAAACACCCGTCACACCCCCCCCCCCAACACCCCGCCCACCACCCTCCCCAATACGCCGAACACACCACCCTCCCCAAACACCTGCAAAACTCCCCTACCCCTCCCCAACACCCCGCGGTGTAACGTTTCAGCGATACAAGCCATTATGCATATTTAATTAGCTCATTTGAATACCTAAGCCACAAATATCAAATACTTTCAAATGGCAAAAAGATGCGCACCGATACAGCAGGCTTTCATGCAGTGAAGGAATGTTTTGTATACGATGTAATGTTTAAAAATATAGCAATTGCGCAGATGTTATGCATATTAATTAGCTAATTGGCCATACCTAATTATCCCAAAATATGCCAAAATTATTAAGGTCGAAAACTATTAAACTGCTTCCTTACACCAAGTTACATTATTATTGCACTTCGGAATCTAGTTACTTGTGCACAAGCTTTTTTCTTAAATTATGCAAAATAGACACTTAAAATTATTATATTTGCCCCGCAAGCACCCCCCAAAATGCCCACTTGGACCCAATTATGATTGCATACAAAAAGATGCATGGCATAGAATTCTTTCATGCAGCGAAAGAATTTTGCGTTCGATGTACGGTTTCAGAATTACGGTAATTACGCATATTTAATTAGCCATTTGCATACCAAAGCCACATATATCCCACCTTTTCAAATTGCAAATGAAAGATGTGCACCATGAGAGGCTTTCATGCAGTGAAGGAATTTCTGCTATTCTGATGTGACGTTTCAAAATTCTAGCAAAGAGATTTTTGCATATTAATTAGCTCATTTGCATAAGTAATTTGCCCGAAATACGCCCAAACATCATAATCAGTTCGGAGACCTCCGCCCGTCCCTTCCACCGAGTAACATCATCATACGCCTTACGGAACTCCAGAAAACTTGTACACAAGCCTTACGGGGAAATTTTCGTTAAATTATGCAAATTAGTACTTAATAGTCCGAGGTAGTATTTACGGCCAAAACTCTAATCAGGTCGAGAAAAGTCATGGACCCGCCCTCTTTCCACCAAGTTACATCATAGTAGCCCTTACGGAAAGTCGAAATTTCCCCGAAACCCACCCCCCCAACCCAAGGATGTGAAAACGGACGGCGGGAAGACAGTCAGCATGACAGACAGACGGACGGACAGGAACAGAGGACAGACAGAAAGACAGACAGACAGACAACAGACAGAAAAGTGATTACTAAGTCTCTCCCGAACAAAGTTCAGGCAATTCAAAAACCGCCATTTAGGGTTAACCCTTATTAGCACAGTATTGAATATGTTTTGCAACATGCATTAATTATTGCGTCTACCATCAAAACGCAAGTTTGTTTCCCACGTACTTGATGGGGTGTATGTGCAAGTGCCGGCTCTCATATAAGTAGAGAACACACAACACACATAATCGGAACAACACCTTTAATGTTACAAGCACCCAGTGCATTGTGGTAGACTTTTTAAAAGGGACAGCGGAATTTCCAGAAAAGTGTGCGCCCAATAGTTTTTAACTGAATTTTTGCATATTTTATAATGCTACCACAGTATTGGAATCACATTGAGTGAGTAAATGAACTATGCTTCTTTAATAAAAATATGCCGTACTATTTTCTGTCATTCACGAGAGAAAATATAAGCATGGTTTTGTACAAAAATTTATATTTTGAGTTTTCTTTTTACTTATTTGTCCGATAAACCTCTAAAACATTTAAGTAGGTTTTCTAAACCAATCAAGTCAACATGTAAGGAAATTTGTACACTCAGCAAAAGTATTGTGTTCCTTTAATGTTCTATTTTGATACTTATACATAAATGAGGTCAGCACTATTGGGCATTTCCATGATAGTGTCAACAAAGAATTTATCATTCAGGTGAACTGGCTTACTTTCATGTTAAATGGTGCAGTAACCCCCTGCGGTCTACCGGCAGATGTGATTGGTTATACATTGGGTTTATGATGTATTTAGCCGATCAGAGAGATGGTAAGAAAAACTTAAAGATTTGTAAAACATAGAAGTTTCATTTTGATTTTTTTGGTAACTCAGAGGATTATATCCATACATTATCATGTAATTAGCCAATCAGAGATACTTTAAGGAAAGGGGGTTCGTAGACCTCCGGGGTGTTTAAAATAGAAACCTATTGATAGTAAGGCAATTTTCAATGGTGGTAATGCGGTTTTGACATCTATTGGCTTAAAATCATGCATCAGGTGCTAACCAGGGCGCTTTATCTTCCAGATGCTATTGTTTCCTTATAAGAAAAAATAAGTTCATGCTAAACTCATACCAAAACCTAAAGGGCTATCATTTTTAATTGATATATGTGATGGAGAATGATTATGAAAATGTATATTACAATTTTGACGTTTATTTCATGGGTGTTTTATGCTCATAGGGCCCTTGGTGACACATGCATGTCAAAAATGGAGTTTAATTTTAAGCAATGCAGAAAACAATGGGACACATGACCAAAGATTGCTCATCAGGCCCCAGGTCACTGTTGGTGTCAAGATTGCATGAAGTAGGCTGAAAATTACCGAGTCCGCAAAAATTTCCTTAAGTTGCACAAGGTTTTCCCAAAGTTGACGAGATCTGCCCTTCCGCAACTTCAGTTGACTTTGCCCGATTTTTGAAATCTTTGCCTTACTTTACGCAATTTCCCTGGTGACATGGGGCCTTCTATGTAAGTTAGGATAGGCTTTCTATACTATAATGTCCAAAGTATATCTTCTTTGAGACCTTCAATCATTCACTCAAAATACAATGAAAATAAATACTGTTCTGATGCTTTCTGCTGGGAAAGTGATGACACCTTTTGGTTTCACACCACTAAATACTGGTCCCATGCATTCGTTCCTGTACAAAAATGGGCGAGATGAAAACGTCATTTTCTCCTCAATGGAACATCTCAGACCTTAAAACTAACATTCTGCTTGAAGATCATCATATCTCCTACCCAATCAATCATGAAATTAGGGTAGTTATCCCCAAAATTTTCGAGCTACTGGACCGTGAAGACTAGCAGGCACCATGGACCCTGGAGGTCAGAGCACTTTTTCAGTCAGGTGTTCCCTGTAAGAATACGGTTAAAATTGGTTTGTCGGATCAAAATAACATATCAATTACAACCTTTTTTGATATTCCTACAGATTTTATACTTAATCCTTTGAGAACTAACGGCGACTAAAGTCGCCGATCAAAATTACTACATGTCAATTTTGGCTTAAAAAATGTAAAAAGTCTTCATTTTCCTGGGCACATTCAGAATTAGCATGGAAAATGTATAGAAATGATTCGAAACAAGCCTATAGGCCTTGTTGGTGTTTTAGATGGCTTTCCAGATCACCTGCAAACATCTGGAAGGCCACCTCTAAAGCTACTGAATTATGTGTTACAAACGTATACAAAACTGGCCAGTTCACAAAGGGTTAATATTGATAGCAACCATGATTTGCAACCCAGATCTCACCATTTCTCTCAGTTTTTAGGGTATACTTAGGCGAGGGTCACAACAACAACAAAAAAAACACCTCATTGCAGTGGGGGCTGGACTTAACTGTTTCTCATGTTATTTACTGGTGTGAATCCTTTTGGCCTTAATACCTATATATTTAGTAATTTCCTCTAAAAAACCAACCCTGGCCTGTTAGCTTAATTGGTAGGATTGCCATGCTAGTAATATGGAGGTTGCCGGTTCTAATCCGGCCAAGCGCACATAGATTTTTTCAACACTTATGTGCTGGCCAGGAAAAGATAAACATAATGCATCCCAGTCTATCTATCTAACTAAGTAGTTAAAATTTCAAGAGGTATACATGTCTAATGATCTCATACAAATAAGATTATCAATTTTTGGTTTGACAATGCTTCTCATGTGTGACTTTGTTCTTTTTTTTTTAATATAGCACCAAATCTCATCTGATCAGGTTTGTCATAGTCGTGTGCATCATCAATCATTCAGTTATAACCCAAAAACAGAAACAGATGAATATCTTGTAGTGATAGATCGGCTTCAAACAATAACACTGCAAACTGTCATTAGTTGTAATAAAGATGAAAAAGAAAGTTGCCCTTCATATATGATCCATAGCCTAAACATGATCTGTCAATTCTTTCTGCGACAAGGAATGATGAGGTTTGACATGAACACTCCCACCTAACCATAATTGACCTTATTTGGAAATTATTCTTCAGCATACACTGAATTGGGTTAGTAGGTAGTGTAGTGCCTGCAACTCCTTAACTATACCATGTCTCAAGAAAAAAAAATCCATTGGTGATGTTTAAAGACACTATCAGTGATTTGCAAAATCAGCAAATCGAAAAAATCATCAAAAATCAGATTTTAGCATGTACGTAACAAGTACAGGTATCCTAACATACCCTGCAAATGATAAGACCAGAAGCAACCTATTATGGACAGAATCGGAGATTTTAGTCATTACTGTCCGAACGGACACTTACTACAACACGTAAATGAATGGAGAATCGTATCTTGGAACACTGCCGTTTTCTTCCTTTTCTTTAAATTCTACAGCTGGTAAAGGTAACTTATGAGAATGCTACAGACTTATCCTTCACTTTGAAGCTATTCCTGCAAATTTCAAATATTTTTCAAATCACTGATAGTGTCTTTAAGGGTACTTGTTTTAATTACTATTATGACATGTACCATGAAAAATACATCTCTGAGATATACAATTCTGAGACAACAAGAACTTCAAAATTACAATCCAATTGTGAAATATTGGGATGCAAAATTGTCCCTGCCTGCTTTCTAGATGAAATGTATCTTGGTGACCTCAAATGACCCTCCAGGTGAACTTTGAGCTAATAGCTGTTGACATCACAAATGGTGTATCTAAGGATTACTGGACCACATACACATAACCTTGTAAATCATCAAAGCAGATGTAAGAAATTGACATTTTTGCATTTTTATTTTATCAGAATGACCTCAAAAGACAACTAGACCGACCTTTAACCTTACAGCTGCTGACATCACAAATATTGTACCCACAGGTCAATGGGCCCCACATATTTTTGTAAATCAAAGCTGATGCAAGAAATTGACATTTCCACATTTTATCAGAATGACCTCAAATTACCTAGCACCTGTTAAGGTGGATGCCGCATGATCATGTGCACAGCAGTTTACGGTCAGTACGCGCAGGACTCTCCAAGTATAGATTTAGAGCCCTAGCAACACAATCAGTCCTTTTTTCATGAAGTTTTCTGCAAATATGCAAGCGGCAGCAAATATTGCGTGATATGTTGCACTGTCCTTACATCGCCTCTCTCTGGCCATCATCCGATCATTGCAGGATGTCAATGCACCTCATCAACAAATGAGGGAGGGTTGCACCTATGATGCAAGGAGGTTCATTTTAGCCTATCTTTCAACTTGACCTCACATGACCTTTGAACTTTGGATGTGACCTTTGACCTCATTGACATATGAGGGATCCCAAGTTGCACCTATGACACAAGTTTGGTTCTAATTGAATTTCACATACACACACACACACCCCCACACATGTATACACACGCACAACAGATTGCTTAGTGGTCCGTCCTGCCAGCTATGCTGGCAGCCTACAAAAAGGAAACATGTTTTTCATTTCAAAATTTAGTATACAAAATGTTATAACTTTGAGAAGATCAATAAAATCATGGCAGGATTGATAAAACCTGGGATGTTTGCATTGCCATCACAGAACCAGTCTCTTTTACAAAACATTAGTATTAACCTTTGGGCAAAAAAATGTTGACAATAGTTAGATCTAAATATTTGGAATGTTTTCTCTTCTCCCGTGTTAATGTGGCATTTTATCAAAATAGGAAGATAATCAATCTAAAAAACACACCATTTTCCCATTTCAGAGCATCTTGCAGTTCCTGTCCATTTTCCCCTATTCACTGCACACAGTGCATTCATGAGGCCCCATGGACCTGTCTTGTACTCTGTGCTTAACGCTAGGACATGAGAAACCTCACGTCGTTGCGAGAAAAGTGCTCGAGGGATTTTCTTCGTAGAAGCTGTAATTGTAGAATATATTAATTATAAATCACAAAATGTGAATTTTACTATGCTTGAACATTCAGAAAAATCCGAAAATTGTTATTTTTATAAAGAGTGGTATTTTGGTAGGGTATAATGCAACTCGATGGCAAAAATCACCAGTGATTGCTTGGCAGATTCAAGAGGACGCCATGGATGACAAACGGTTAGACCTATACTCTTCGTAAAAGCTGACAGACCAAAATTAATCTTATTTGTTATAAGGTGGTGTAACATTTGGTTTGACGAATTTTTGCTTAAAATTCCGAACGACCATTTCTAACAAACAAGGTTTCTAACATGTGTAAAACAGCCTACTCGCCATGTTCATGCACAACAGTTGTGTGGGATAATTGCTCATCCCATAGCATGTTCATGATCGGTGATTGGATGGTGCCTGTGAAGTGGGAATCATTTTAAATACGATCAAACTTATTAATGGATTCATGTCACAAGTTTGGGTTGGGTGTGCGACAAGTTCGAGGCGCCGTTTACAGTGGACACTAACTGCAATATGGTTTACTAAAAATGAAAATTTAGGTTAATGACCGTTGATTTTGATGATCTTCTTCCATAAATCTCTTTTATGATGAGGTTAAAGAAAGTTGGGTTTAACTGGTGTTATTGTAGGACCTAAGCTATCTATCATTTGTGCTAAATTGGGCCTAATTCCTCAACATTCATATGTCAGTCCGTGGTCATACACATCATTTCCATACACTTTATTCTAATGTGATATTCATCTGTATTTATGAGTACTACTTTTGTGCCTGTCTACGAGCAAGTATCAGTGGGCCCCTCAGTTGAAGGGATCTCCATCTGCCATCTCAGATACATGAAATAACATAATAGGTCTCACCCCACGACTTATATAAGGTGACAGCGCAATTCTCCACAACAGCGAACCAAAAGTCGAGGTGCCCAAAAGTATTTAATGAGCATATGCACCTCATTATCATAGTTTTGTGCACCACCATATTTTGTTTACGTATCGTTGTATTTGGAAAGTCCTTATGCCTATTATGAGACACTCGAGTATTTTTAACGTTCGTCGTATCTGGCCAGTGAAAACAACAACAACAACAACTGATGGCACATGCTATCACTCTCAGACTTCCCAAATATCTCTTTTCCTAAGCACAATACAGGGTCATCCGCATACTTTTTGTGCATTAGGGATGCAGGAATCTTTTT
>JAMKCH010044097.1:0-12302 GCA_023653785.1 Ophioderma brevispina | reverse complement strand
TGAACTAACTTGATTGTGTGTAAGGACAGTTGAAACTCCTTCATATAGGAATTTCACACATATTACTGACCACAAGATTGACCCAGACACATTAGACTATACAAACTGTAGTTAACTTAGTTCATTCTTGGTCCACCTATACCTGCACACACATTTTAGTTTAAGTAAGAAAGAACAGGGGGAGTATGTTCATAATATTAACTCTGCATGTGTTTCCCCTTTCCCAAGCAAGTAGAGTAGGTGGGGCCTAATACTACCTCAGTACAATAGATGAGGATTCCCCAGGAGGATTCCCTTAGTTTTACGTAGAAGATTCTTATTCCATAGTTTACATGAGAACAATATAGTTAAGAATAGAACCCTGATAGGAATTTACAAAAACAATTGTTTAAGAGAACAATATGGCAATTAGCCTTTCATCAAGGCATTGCACTTTAATTTTAGTTTGATACAGTCCCTGTCAAGGATGTGCTATAGTGCCCTCTCATATCCGCATATATTTCGTGGATTTAAAAAAACTATCCTTGGGACTGATTGGTCAATGTAAATGGCATTCATGTAGGAGCACCTGGTGTTTGCATTGCGGTCAAACAAATGTGACACTATCATCTGATGACATTGTTTCATGTTACTGTCGGGCATTTGTACCGTATTGCGGTTAAAGAAAGGGTTTGGTTGACCATAAATTGGATAATGTTGGCACGAGCAATTAATACGTACATTCCCCCATGCGATGACCCCGATTATACTTGCACAAAACTATCCATATTTGCGCAAAGAACTCTGCAGCTAAATTTTAGCTGAATTTCACTTCCAAATCCTATAAATAGCTCAAAATTTTGGTTCCTGCAAATTGCTCAAAATTTCAGTTCCTAAGGCACTACTTTGAGATGCAAAATCAGTTCCAAGTTCCCTTCCTGAAACAATATTGGGTGCAGACTACAGATGTTCGAGCACTATATAGATTTTGTTAATTTACATAATTATCATTAATGAACTTATTTGCTCAGCATTTTATCAATCCATTTCCCCTCTTATCACAGTGAGAGATTTTGCAACTCGGTAGGGTGCTAGAGTACAATTTCTGGTGCTGTATACACTATATGCAAGCTATCTTGTGTGTTAGGTTTAAGAAACATTTTTGTAAGGCCAACAGGATGGTCATTGGCTCTTGGCCTTATTGGCCTTTCGCCCATTTCCTCCAATATCCGTACTTGTATGATGTATTTCTCTCGTTCCATATGATTATGTTTTGTTGATATGGACAATAATTGATTGATTGATTGATGTAGTCACTCAATGAGCTATTTGGCAAATTAGAATTAGTGACATGAGTACAATGTTATTCAGAACATTTTTTACCTTGACAAGAAGACTTTGGTTATGAAAAGTACAAGGAATAATAATATTGTACCATCATACTTATGTGCGAGGTTAATAAATGTAAAGCAACAATGTGTAAATCCACTATCGCCTCAACGTTGCAAGCTGCAATGATATTTTACATCGCAAGAATGGCGATTAAAAGTCATGTATAGGCTGAGTGATAATGACTCATCTCAAGGAAATGGTGCTGTATATGCACACATATAATTGCCAGTTGACAATTTTGATAATTTAGAGAATGGTGTCTCTGGATTTCCCAAATAAAATCTTGTGGACAGCATAAGAGCAATATTATTTTAGGATACATGGTCAAAGTTGCATTCCAATTTTGTTTTGAGGCTTGTCGATCAAGTAATTAGGACTGATGTTGCCGATATGCTTTTGAATTCTTGCACATAAAGTATATGCTCCTGGATTAATTTGTGTATGGTTTTATCATTTTATATTCCACCCATCTTCAAGGATCATTAAGGTGGAATCCCCCCAGTACAGGGTTTTTTTCAAGGCCAAATTATATTTTAATTTAAAAACATGCGTCTTGGAATATACCTTTCTTTTGCTTCACATTTGGTAAAAATCGACATTCCTTCGCAAAGTTATGACTTATTTTTGTTCATCACAGTCAGGGCAAAGTTATCATATCTCATGTATTTCCTTTATTTTTTGAATCTTTTTGTATTGTTTTGTGTTTGATTCTTGGGTGAAGATTTCAGCATTTTTTAGACGATTATTAATCGTCCTTTATTTATTGTATTATTTATACGGAAATACTTTTAAACTATAATTCTTGTTAATTAATAAACATTTTTAAATGTTTTTGTGAACTTAAGGCCCATATCTCAAAATGGTGATTTGCGACATACCGGTGCTTGGAACAGGATTTCTCAAAAAGTATAATAGGTACCACCTTCAAATTTTCACTGAAGCTTGCCCTATAGATAAGCTTCAATGATTTAAAATCTTTGTTTCTCACAACCCTGAGAACATGCTTGTTGCCTAAGGAAATAAAAAACATTAAAAACTGAATTGACCGTTGACCTCTGATTACCCCACTAAATGTCAATGCAATTAACTTCTCTGTAGTTCAGATTGCAGTCTCTGCTTATTGCCTTAATTTGCTTTTGTTTCAGTCAATTAAACATATACTTTTTAGATATCATGTCCATTGGCCCTTATGTTGAAAATTCACCAATTCCATCATGGCTGCCATTGCCATGGCAACGGGTCACATGACCGTGACTTTGTGAACTGTTTTTGAAGACAAATGTTCAGGATTATTTGGCATTTCCCTTGCAAGAACCGAACTGTGCCAAGACCAACTAATTACCTCATTGAAATTCCATTAATTAAGGATGTAGATTAAGTCGCAATTACCTATTGATAGTTCAGATAATAGGAGACCGCGATCTCATCCGCATCTCAGTCAATTGTTAATCATATATTGTCAGTCAGTCATGATTACAGAAACGCCTTTTTATTTGATGTGGATGGAAGTTGTGAGAGTGATTTCCTCACCAATTTTGTCTTTCTTTTCGGAAATGGGAAATGTATTCTTTCTTTTTTGGAGTGGGTGGGTGTTATTTCTTTTTGAGGTCGGAGTGGGGGTTCTTTTTGGGCGTAGGTATATGAAATGTATTATTTCTTCCTTTTGGGGGGTTGGTAGGGGTCTTATTTCTTTTCTTTTTTTTTATCCGCACATTGTCATACCTTTCGGGCACAAAAAACCCGGTGATTTTTTCCTGGCCGTTTATACTCCTCCTTTAGCTCTTTCTTGAACGCAACGGTCACATCAGGGGGTACTGGTTGTGCGCATATTCCACCACGGACTGTAACTGCAGCCCCGCCGTCTCCGATGCCGAAAATCTCGGGTAAGTCTGCCCTTCACTTCCTTATCTTCATGTACACTGCCCGTTGCCAGCGTGGTAGGAATTTCTTGAAGATCCATGTTTGTTCGTCAAGGTCAACTCTCCAGAGGAGCGATCAAGTTGAAATTTAAATTGTGTTTAATAATTGACACTGATAAACCGAAGCCAATCAGCGCATCTCCTTTACCTGCGAAATTACTAACATTAACCAATCAATTAGGCACCAGAGACTGGGCACCCTGGACCGTAACATCTCACACGGCGGCAACCTCAGTGTTATGGCGGCACCGGCAATGTATTTACATATTCAAACACCCTCCGAATCAATATGCACTTAGCACGTCTCTTTGATCCACTTCAAAAGGATAATCCCTGTGGATTATACTTCGTCTTCTTACGTTCGGTTCTTGGAGAGGTCACCTTATATTAACCTGATAATATGCAAGTACTTAAGATAAATTTAACTAGCGGTTGCCCGCGATTCGCGCAGGCAACCGCTAGTGATGTGATGTGAGCGGTCACTAAACGGGTTGATTCACTCTTCAACATGACTCACAATCTGAAAAGATACATTACTGTATTTTCTCCAGCCTCGTTATTTGTTGCTTATATCCTTAAATGTGTTATGTCACGAGATGTCAACATGAGCTATGAGCCGAGGAACAGTTAAAGCGGACTGCACATTTTCACAATGAAATTTTCTCTTCATTTGCTCGCAATTGATAGCCTATGCCATTGGAAGAACAGAGATATATTTTACACATAAAATAACATCACCCGCAAAACAGATAGGGACATGATATGAGGATAAAGACATCCAGGTAATTGTAGGCCACTTTTAAGTTTTCCATACCTTAATCAACAACTTTGTATATACATGAATATTTTTAATACTCGACTCACGATATTAAAACACACAAAGGTTTATAGACCGGTCAAACAGTGTGCATAGCGTGAGAAACATGCAACAGAGTGTGTGGTTTGTGTTAAAAGCCATTTTCGTCATCTTCTGAATTTCGCTCGCCTGCGACGCTAAATTATAAAATCGTTCTGTTTACCCATAGGAAGCTGATTTGGTCGTAATCATTTCGGGTGAGGGCTTTTGTATCTAACAGCTTTACAACCATGGCAAATATCGTGGATTTTGACAAATCTTGAGGGCGCACATTTTTCAATGTGCCTTGTCTCTTAATACTGGCCAATTAAATGTGCACCAATGAACTCGCACCGCACTCCCAAGACCCCCCAGTTGGTAGCTGTGGTCGGAGGAAAGGGGTTTCTCAGTGACGTAGCTATATGGGATAGGAAGCCCTCTTGGGCAGAAAGTTGAGGAAAATCCGGGAAGTTTGATGATAAATCATGAGAAATCAGTCGTTTTTGACGCTGTCCTCCGATCGTGATGAATTTCCTCTGAAGACACGTGCTATCTTCCTCCCTGACGC
Organism: Ophioderma brevispina; assembly: GCA_023653785.1. Taxonomy (NCBI): domain Eukaryota; kingdom Metazoa; phylum Echinodermata; class Ophiuroidea; order Amphilepidida; family Ophiodermatidae; genus Ophioderma; species Ophioderma brevispina. The sequence continues at coordinate 7,609 of JAMKCH010044097.1, read as the reverse complement.
GCTTTTGCCCTCGCCATGTATGGGTGCGTGCCATCTCTCTAAGGCGCTGAAAGGACCAGCTCCCAGAGATATCTACGGGATTCTTCGCTACTTCCTTAAACATGTTCATGTGGTTAAAGCGGGGGGGGGGGGTGGTTAGTTTGTGATGACGTGTATGTTAGGCTGTTAATACCCATTATCATTGTCACTCAACTGTCTTTTGGAAACCATCGCCATCCAAATATGCCAATTTTTTGACAATTTTGAAAAATCTTCTACTTTAGAAAATGTCGCCAGCAAATAACAAACCCCCCTTTTTATGGGCATTTGGCTGTCTATCACCCAAGAGCCCGTTTTTGCACATCACATTCCTTCAATCACCGAAATGCCCCTTGCTTGAAAGCACCAGCCTTAAGGCTTAACCCATATTTTCATACGGCAGTGTTCCCAATCGATCTGGAGGTCAAATTCAATTGTTTTATTGCGCTTTGTTCAAATTCTAATTCTAACGAACAAATAATAAATTTTTTAATATTTGTCCCGACTGAAATCACGTGATAACCAAATTAGTGGTACATGGGCCTATTTGTGCAAATTCTTGGTCCTTCCCTGCTCCCAATCCGGGCAACGCAGAGCTACAGATGGTTGCATTCTGTATAGGTCCTACCTTTGCTCCGACCGCTCGTGCCATTCTGCACTTTCCGTTCTTTCTCTGGCCATGGCGGCGCCATGCATACTTCCGTTTGGGGGGGAGTGGTTTTCGGGTAGGGGGTGGGGAAGAAGTGAGCTATTTTGGAAACCAAATTTTGCAGATTGTTAACCATTTTAGTCCCAATTTGTTGTTTTTTGCCAAAATTGTGTGATTTTGGCTCCAAATCACTGATTTTCTGGCTAAAGATCTAGTATTTGTTTCTGGCGGGGAGAGGGGAAAACTGTTCTGCTGTCCGGGGGATACTGGGAAAAGAAAAAAAATGCGGGAAATGCACACACCCCCGCCCCATGGCACCTGGGTGCCATTTCTGCATGTTCTGTATCTGTTCCCCTGGCAGTGGCAGCTTCAGACTTCTTTTGCGGGGGGATTTCTCGGGATGGTGAGGGGAAGAATTAAATTATTTGCAGGAAACGCCCAATTTTGCAGATTTTTAACGCAATTGGGTGGTCCCAAATTGGGGCTGTTTTTTGCACAATGTGGTGATTTTTGGCCCCAAATCCTGATTTTTGCCAAGATTCCGTTTTTTTTCTGGAAGGGCGGGGGAGAACTGTTCTGGCCGGGGAGGATCCTTCTCACCCCTGCACCTCCGCCACTGTCTGTGCCGCACCTCCCTAGCTATAACGCAATGGACCAAGTTGTAAGGATTTAATAAATATGTATTTGGTTCGGTTTTGGGGTTGCCACAACGAAACACAAGTTGTTCAATGCAAAATAAAGTTTTTTGATCGTTAATTGGTCATTTTTCGTGCCTGACAAATCACAGATTCAAACTAAATGTCAAATACTTGCATTCATAATTTGGCCATTTTGACGGACATGACTAAAAACTATAATTCATAATGTTGTCATATCCTAAACTTAATTTGGTAATGCACTATAAATGGAAAATTAACGACAATTTCGTTTATTCATAAATTTTGTCATGCAATTTTTAAAAAAGTGAACTTTTATAAACCATGAGAATATCTGAGATTATAGAAATCATTTTGAAAAGGTACTAATTGTTAATTGAACAATTTATGAAAACTTTTTAGGCTTTATGTTTTAATGATCACAAATTCAAAATTGCATTACAATTTTAATTTTGCAACTACGACCCTTTTCGTGACAAATTAATGTTTTCAGTGCATGACAAAGATGAAATATTCATTAAACATAACCATATGTTTAAACAAACACCCTTTGAACGGGCTTTTTTGAATGACCCATGAAGTAGTCTTTGATGAACCTAGTTTTAAATTGCCACTTTTTAACACTTTAGCTTGTATAAAATAGCCAGGCATGACTGTACTCGATTTTTTCTTTTTCTTATTTAATACGACAAAATATTTCACTTTTTTAACCCATTGTGCCCTTTCGTGAGTCGGCACTATTGGTATGTATACGTGTCTTGTGTATCGTGTATGAAATGCTATGTATCAACAAGGCAATATATCCGGCAAAATATATTTTTTATTGTGTGGTACGAACACCAATTTAAGGTAGACAATTATTAAACATCCTCTGCCAAAATCCTGTTGAGTATGCCTTCACACATTATATACCACCACGGTGGAAATGAAACTGACATAAAATGAAAAGGCATTGGGGAGGGGACACGCGAGGCACGAGTGGGGCGAGGCAGTGGCGCAGCAGATGGTCAGAAGAAAATGACGGGAAGAAAAGAAGGGATTTTGGCAAAACAAAAAAAAAAAAACAGCGATTGGAGGCCAAAAATCACCAAATTTGGGTAAATGCAGCGATTTAGGACCAACATTTATTGAAAAATCTCAACTCAAAACAGAGCATCACTGATGCAGAAGCCTATCAAGTAGGTATTCAAAGAGGACAATATTTTTGTGACGCCCTTATTTTACTTACAAGGGAAAACTATGATAAAACAAAAATGACTTGTTAAAAAAAAATGTTGTAATTAAGAACAAGGTGGTTCTGGAACCACAAGTCTTGCCTCTTTTTGTGATCGCAAAATGTGTAACACTGTATGATGGCATAAAGGTAATATAGGGGCCAATGGGTGTCATTATCTGAACACAACTCCAAGAGTCAGTGGCTCTTCTGGGACCCCAAGCTAGGCTGCAATTGGCTCAATGGTTTAGGCAGAAGAGAACAATGATATAACTTTACCCTAACTGACAAAATGCCCCTTAATCAGCACACATGAGCTTTGACCCATATATGCCACCCCCATAATGGGTCACATGTCAGCAGCTGAGTGCTCTTCCAACTGAATTTGATTTCAATGTGTGACATTTGAATCCAATATGTTAAAACCCCATATGGGTTTTTGGGCCAGTTTGATTTCTGACCAAGATTGGTGATTATAGCAATTTATCTGCCCCGATGAAAAAGCAAATTATAGATTTTTTGAGATTGACCTTATGGTCCAATCGGTGAACACCCTATATGAACCAAGCTTGAACCAAGGGATTCTGACCTAATTGGTTGAAATTGGCTCAAGAGTTTGGGCAGGAGAGAAACAAATTACAACACTTAACCCAAAGGACCCGACAGACATAAAGACAAATACATGTATCTGTTTTAAAACACTTGAAAAAATATACTGTATAGTCAGGTAGCCATGGTCAAACCTATGGCCTGACGTAAAATTGAGTATGGACACAATTTTCTGCTAAAATGATAGATAAAGATGTGTAGAATAAGAATCTGCGGGTGCCACATGGGGAGCCTTGAGCATTTTGAGAAAATTCCAAGATGGCGTCGCCAGAAATGTTTAAATTATCTATTCAACCCTCTAGTATCAAACTATGGAGGGACTAGATATCTATAGGACCCAATAAAACAAATGCATGGCACTTGTAACATGAGTCATACTCCAATTCAAAATGGAAGCCAAATCTAATAATTTTAAAATATGCCATATAACAGCAAATACCTGCGATAAAAAAAACATGAAGTACTTAGATTATGTTGTTAGACACAATAAATGCATTTCTGATACTTTTAAAGTTGTAACATGACGTCAATCAATATGGCAGCCAAAAACGTGAATATCTTCAAAATATACTTGACACAAATGTCTAAATATTACCTTCAAGTATAAATTATTGTGTCAATGAAACAATTAGAAATGTACCTATGATCATAACCAAGTGATACCAGGTAATCCGGATAAATAAAAAATGGGTCAATTATAAAAATGAGTGCAATATATGTGAAAAAATGTAATTCCTATGGCATTTTTGACAACTTTGCACCATATTAGTTTTATTTCGATTTTGGGGCATTTAAAACAAATTGAAATGTATGTTGTACATTGGTTAGGATCAAAGGTACATTTCTAATGTCATTGACACATTGATTTCGATTTGAAGGCTGTAATACTTATAAATTTGTGCCAAGTATTTTTTTAAGATGTTCACGTTTTGGCTGCCATATTGATTGACGTCATGTTACAATTTTAAAAGTATCAGAAATACATTTAATTGTGTATAGCAACATAACCTAAGTACTTCTCGTCTATTTTTATCGCAGGCATTTCCTGTTATATGGCATATTTTAAAATTATTGTATTTGGCTTCCATTTTGAATTTGAAGTATGACTTAATGTTACAAGTGCCATACACTTGTTCATTGGATCCTATAGTATATCTAGTAACTCCATAGTTTGATAATATAGGGTTGAATAGATAATTATCATTTATGGCGACGCCATCTTGGATTTCTCAAAATGCTCAAGGATGCCCAGGTGGCACCCGGCAGATTCTTATTCTACACACCCTAATCTATCATTTTCAGCAAAAAAATTGTGTCCATACTCAACTTAACGGTCACATGAAGGTTCTACCTGACTAGTCTGAAACACTATTAACCTAAACATTCAATCTTGCTATACATATAGGTTTAGTATGTTAACGAAAAGCTAAAGTGTGAACACAAAGGATCGCTGTTCAGAAGTCTCTAATAGTTAATTAGCCTAAATTAGGTACGAGATACGAAACATATACATATATAGAACGAAGTTAATGTCCAAAGGATGGCTGTAATAATAGATTAAATCCAACAACCCCCCCCCCCCCCATCAAACCCCCCCCCCCCCCCAAAAAACAAAAAACCCGTTATTACGGCATTCTTTACATTGGACATTAACTTTATTTATGTAATGCCGGCGCCGTCCGTCCGTCGTACGTCTGTCACCATCCATCAACTCGTCAGTCCGTCCCATACCATCTCCCCATCCCCCCATCCACGCATGCACGCGCACACACACGCATGCCAGTAATACATACACACACAACACACCACACACATATATAGACACGTACAGACAATCCATAGGGTTCTGGTCTTGCTCTGAGCCAACAGATTTGTTCAAATTGTTAATTCTTTACTAACACAAACACACACACACACATTAGGCACACACCTAAACAATGCAACATCCAGAGGAGACGGCAAGACGGGGTACACGACATGACACACGACACCCTCCACACACCACACCACACACACACCCATAGGAAAGGTTTTGTGGAATCAAAGAAATTCCAGACATTATTTTAAATTGAGAAAAAACATATTGGATTTTATAGGGGTAGAAGATATACTATCTGACGACCAGAATAAGGAGCAGAATAGTCTATTGATTGGGTGCATTTGCACTGGGTTATTATGGAAAATACCACAGGTTTACACTGGAAGCAATATAAACCATTTTTAAATGTACAGAAATGGCTTAAATTATATTAACTTATCATTGTAAAACTACTGGTACAAGCACATATGGCTAAATGCACATCTGTCTGACCAAGAGGTTATGAGCTGTTATACCAACAGACATGGGATGTTGTCTTGCTGAAAACAGGACCCTGCTACGAGAAAAACATGTAAAATTGGCAGCCACACGGACAAACCCAGGTAAAAACTTTAGGCTGCAAATGAATCTATCAAGGTAGCATGATACAACATAGCAGCTAGGACAGGTTGCTGCCATGAAAAAATGCCACTAATTGTTCACCTTGGAATCAGGGCAAAGATACAAAAAATACCCCCAAAAACAAAATTGAACTTAAAAGTTCAAAAATTGTTTCATAGAAAGCACAGTAATTTCAATACTTGCATAAATGTGACTTTCACGAGAATGAACAGATAAAAACGACTTGTTTATAGTTAGTGGTGCCCTTGACAGAAAATCTTCTACTTGATGGCAAAGCCTATCATTGATAGGCTGAAAAAACCCACATATTGCTATACAAAATTGACATGAAAATGATATAGGCCTACCAGAAGGATGAAACTGGAACGTAGTCTGTCGCACGACTCTGTATGGTCACTTGTGTTGAGACCCCCCCATGGGTCACTTTACCAAAATTAATAATAATAATAATAATAACAGTCTTGATATAGCGCCTAAGCAGAGGCCTCTAGGCGCTTTACAAGATGGAGCAATATGAAAAAAGATTAATACGACAAATACAAAATAGATAAAATTCTTAAGTAAAACAACAATGATATACATCAATTATACACAATTCAAAAGAACTTTTAAATTTAAGTAGAATTGAACATATATATTGTGACCAACGATAGAAGAGAAAGACAACCCAGTTGCCTCCCATAATAAGAACATCTAGGGATACACCTGAATCGTCAGAGGTGAGGATCTGTGTGTATACCCCACATCGACATCGGTTAAATCTTTATATTACTTAAATCGGGCCATCCACTTGTAATTCACATTGCCACTGCGTGTTTAAACCAGATTGCCTTCTTCGAGCTAATAGTAATAGTATCGCTAAGTATAATTACTTTAGGCCTAAAATGTTTATGTAATTGTCATTCGACCTCACAGATTTTCCTGTGCAGGCAGTACAACCTTATTTTACCAAGGACACGAGTGTCCAGCATGACCTCTATGTCCAGTTCAGTTAATGGTATAGTCAGGCGGAAGGTCACCAAGTATTTCTTTCAAAAATACGTTAATGATAATGATGCTAATAATGAATAACAAAAATGAGTTTAAACGTATTGTTCAACTGATTATGAGGTATCTTTATCCTCTATTTTTTTGTTTCCAAAAAATAAATAATTTTAGACATAAATATCAAAGATGTCAAAACTCGCCCACTCGATATCACGATTTAACGCGAGAGAACAAAAAGGTTACGAATTTTTGCGTCAAAATAAAGTTGTGATCATAAGAAAGTCTTTAATGAATAAAATACGTAGTATAAATCCAATCCTGGAATGTTTTGCAGTAGGCTTTCTTTATGTTCTCTTTTATCACAGAGAAATAAAATCATTTACATAGAAATAGTACAAAGGTCAAACTCGAAGGACCATGGGTAATTAAGCCACGGAAATGGATGACAACTCGTACCATAGAAAACTGTACCCTACATTTACGTATTTACTCTTTGTCAAACAGAATCAATACGCATCTACTAATGTTTACAACATATTTAGTAATATTTACAACACGTGTATTCTGCAATCTCAATGAAATCTAAATATCTAATCAGCAGTTTGAACTCCCCATAAACCCAGAGAAATCGAGGACCCGATGGGAAGGGTATTACCTGAATAGGGAAAATTCAACATGGCGACCTCTTGGGTGCAACATGTCAGCCTCCAGGGAAAAAACAACATGGCGAAGTTCGATCTTTATCGTATAGATATTTCAGCATTAGGCTCAGAGCAGCTGAACCGGGGGGATTCCACCTTAATAAGTGTTAACTTGCCCATTTTGAGACGACAGTAGTTACCAGTAGTATTTGTACGCGAAGTGGAGTATACATTGGATAAGTGTAGTACATTTGGTAGAGAACTGCAATGACAGATCTCAAAACAGTTATAACTCTAATAGACCAATCAGAGATAACCCTTTAAAAAAGCTCTACTATGGTACATCAATATTTTGTACTCTGTCATTTTTTCCATCCCCCGCTCATTGCATTACCA
>JAMKCH010044096.1:0-12925 GCA_023653785.1 Ophioderma brevispina | reverse complement strand
CTTAGGGTACTTCCAACTCCTTTGTGGCGCAAGCGCCCAGCACGGCCGACTGGTTTGATGGGCTTCACCCACTGCATGACACCTGTATTAATTCCCGAATATTCCATTACCCGGTTTGTCAACTTGATTTGCACAGAGACTATGAGAGTGTGGAGTGCCAATAGTGTAAACACTATTTCAATACGGAATAACCCAAACTCGTTCTAACCTCGTCTGCATGGCCAAATTCATTCCCATTGAAAAAATGTGTTTTACACGATTTGGCAGTCCTCTATGGTGCTATACACTATGGTCGTGACAGTTCAGCGAAAGTACTTTGCATAACTTACATACAAACTTTGACCCCAAATTTTTCAAAGCATTTTGACACTGGACACTTTCTGACACAAAAGGTATGGTGGGCGTGAATTCAAATGCATTTATCTCAATCATTCATATATCATATTCACAGGAAGAACCGGAATGTTAAATTAGGCTCAAAATAACAAATCCTTATCGCCCAAAACATTAAATTCAATGTTATCGTCCCGAAAAAGGGTTGATTTTGCTGTTTTCTTTCGTAAAAGTCCACTGATTTCCTCACTTATTTCGCCAACGAATAGAATAAAGAATTTTGGGTCAGAACAGACGCGTGAGTCCTTACCAGCAGAGAACATTTAAGCTGGAAAATACTAAAAACTGTTTTAGTGCAGTGTGTCAATTACTTCCTGTTGTTTGAACTGTGCCGACTGGCAAGCTGAGTCGGATGAAAGGCAGATACTTCAACGGTCCAATCGAGCGGCCCTTGAATTTTCCCAAACAATGAGCCGGTGAATGATGGTAATCCTGGGTAATCGAATTTCAAAATCGAGCCATCTCCTTCTTTCTCATCTTCTCTGGTAAAATGAACGGTGGAGAAGTAATTATCGTTACGGCGTACTTATAGGCGGGAACAATGGGAACATATGGCAAATCTATTCAGTTGACTCTTCACGCAACATTAGTTTCATGCTTTATTCCGTTATCGTCTATGGAGCCCCGGACGTGGCTTCAGCCGGACTATATCTGCTTTCACACCGGCTCTAACCCACTTGCTTGGCTTTTGGAGAACCCAATATGGCCGTAAGTAGTGCCTAATTACAAAGCCCAGGTTTCCAATCCAATTTGTATAGAGATCCTGTTCGAAACCCACTAATACGCGGTTCAGCAATCTAAGTACGTTTCAATGTACCGAGTAGCGCTTCTTGTATATATGATAAATGAGTTTCCTAACTTTTTTTTAAACATTATATTTCTCAAGAATCCCAGGCTCCATTTTATAAAAATTAGGCACAATGTATGCCATTTTGATAAATTTATATAAATTTTAAGGAAAAACCATTTCAAAAAAAAAGAAAAATTAAAAATTTGTGTTTTTAATTTCAATGTTTTAAAAGTAAAACGCGATAGTCTTCATACAGGCAGACTTGACTAACCAACCGATCACTTTCAATTGGGTGAAAAGACTAAACATGGCTGTTGTGGCAAAACGTTAGAGTAAATAAATAAACATAGCGGCTTCGTTAATTAACTCGTCTACTGCTTCGAAAGTTAAGCATGATGGTGTTATTCTTCGCAAGGAATACTCACAATGACCATGAAAAACCATGACGGTGGGGGGGGGCACTTGTATTCAAAGTGGATATGATGCGTGAACATGGACTTTCAAAAGCACCTTAAACACGTATTTTCCACCTGACTAAAAAACAAGCTAAAACATACCCTATAAAAAAGTATTTTTATCGTTTGATACCCTCAACCAAGTACGCAGTGCATTGTTGAATCGTAAAATATACACTTTTTATCTTTGCTTTTTACTTTACTTCCCAAGTTATGATTACAATATTTTGGATGATTTGATCCATGTTAATGAGATATAACATGACAATTGTAGGGTTAAGAAAAAACATACCCTTTTTTATCATATTTTTGCTGTTTTGACACCCCAAACGAGGTACGCGCTAATCGCTTGTTGAGAAAAAGACACCCTTTGTACGGTTTTCTTGTTCACGCCTCATATCCACCTTGGAATACAAGTGCCCCCCGGGCATGAAAAACCATCTGGTACGTCTTCGCATTCCACCGAAGTTCGAATTTGTTTAAGTCCGGTGAAAGGTGTGTTAGCCGGGGATTAGCACATATTACAATAGCAATGGTACAAAAACATGAGCCGATGACTGCATGTTTTCAAGGTTGATAAAAGCTGCAGTAATGTCAGGTCCTTAGTTGAGAGTGAAAGACTTACAAGGAAAGTAATATTGCTTTTCTTTTCCCTTTTTTACAGCGTAATCAATACAAATTGTTTTCAAATGTGTGGAAGCAGTTTCAGTATTTTTCAATATGAATTAAAAATATTTTTTTCATTGCCATCAGGGGCGGATCCAGGAGTTCTCAATAGGGGGGCGCCAAATTTCAGGGCGCCCACAAAGCGAGATCTACACGACCACAGACGCTCTGTACCGTCATTCTCAGATATCTACAGGACGCCGTGTGTGTTAAAAAAGTCATTTGATAGATCTACTGTGCGCCCGGCGCTCTATGCGGCGTCCGGCGCCCTGTGCTCTGCCTTAAAATAGAGGGGGCGCTAAATCGCCCCTGCCATGTGATCCCTGTTTAAAGATGTAAAAAATAAACCGCTTAGAAAACTTATTCTGTTTATTCTTTCTTTTCAGCTACAGTGATGGCAATGGATCGAGAGTGAAAATCGGCAACTTTTTAGGCGTGTCAATCGTTCGTTCGCACTGTGATAGGCTACCCACCCCTCGTTACAAACACGTCCTACAAGAGAACCGAGCCCACACGGGACAGTGAAAATCACAAGGGAGATGGTAGAACTCGGAAACTTATAATAGCTTTCTTAACGAACAAACCTTGACATCTTTTGCTGAGATTCATTTTAAATTGTTCTTAGAAGCCCGTGTTTATGTTAAAAAATAAACGTTAACGGAAATAATTTTTACATATCTATAATCTAATATGAGTAACAGCAAAATCAATTTATAGAGCCCAGTTCTATTCATTGAAAAAAATTTCACCAAGATCTCAGGGATGATCAGTAGCTATTCCAGGGTAATGGAGAACATGAGATTTTATTTGGGCCCACTCCAAAAAGAGTGTGGAAAAGGTTTTATTTTTAAGGAAGTGGAATAACATGACTTAGGCAAAAAAGGTTTGTTTCCATTAGGGCCGTGGCGTTTTGTTTTGCGAAGCCTTTAAACCATTTGTTTTTTCATTGTAGGACGGAGAAAATGTCAAATTTTGGACCAAAAAAATGTCTCCAATAAGAAATTAAAAAATTATGTGAGCACAAATGGTCCATTTTTATTTATAAACTAATAATTTTACACTAAAATATGGTTTGTGACTATTTGAGTTACTATTGGGGTGATTTGAGGCATTTCAAGGGAAATTTCTTTTTCAATTTTTGTTTTAAAAAAGCGCATTTCGCATTAGTTATTGAGCGACCTCTGGGACACTACTGATGTTTTGCCTTATATGTTGAAATGTATTTTAGGCGAGTTATAAAATCTCCACCCAATAACGTGTTGCAATTTTCGACGTAAGTTTTATTGTACTTCAATCACTTGCCTTTCAAAGATAGAAATGTTCACTTCTATTTTTGGAGTGGGCGCTGTAATCGCTCAGAGGGTGTTTTGAAGTCAATCCACAATGCCACCAGGTTTGGAAAATCACCTCAATAAGGTCATGTGATCCACATAAAATCCTTATTTCTTAACACATAAAAATCCTGACTTTTACACACCATTTTAACCCACAAGGCCCTAGTACTTGATCAGAAAATGTCTCGTGGTTTCTTAACAACTTTGTGAACACTTTCTATCCCTAAAGTACTGACATATATTTAGTACAATACAGTACAGTACAGTTTAGGCACAATGCAATGCTTATGGATTGATTCAAAACACCCTCTGGGTAATCACCTCTTTTGAGTGAAATTCACTCTTTGCATTTAGAAAGGAGCTCGAAAGAAGTTAAACAACATTGATCGAGCTCAGAGTTTAAATCCGTTATATTGGTCTTTACTCATATCCCGTGTATAGAGTACCTAGGAATCACGTTTGTGGCCAAATTAATATAATACATAATGAAATAATCTTACTTGAATAATAGAGTTTGGAGGGGCCTGGGGGTCTGTTTGCCGAAAACGCAGTTTCTCTTCTTCGCCCCTGATGCCGATTTATACGGGTATTTTTTCAAATTTAGAGCGTCTTTTTGAAACGCGTTTGGTCCTACAATACCATGAGGCATGCTTGGTGATTAAACTTCAATGTATACGATTTCAAAACAAACAGATTTTCCTGTGAAATGCCCGTAAACTGAAGAGATATAACCGTAAAATGAGGAAACGTTACAGTTAAATGAAGGAATTTGCGTTAAAAATAATGGGAATCTCCCGTAAAAAAATAATTTTACGGAAAATAGCCATAAGTCTACAGAAGTCACGTAAATTACAAAACATTACTATGCCTCAGAGAAGAGAGGAGGATGAGAGGCGATGGGTCGATTTTGCAATCCGACCTTACCCAGGATTACTCTCTTTCATCAGCTCATTGTTAGGAAACTTTAAGGGCCACTCGGTTGGACCTTTGAAAGTAGGAATGTGTTCAACCGCCTCAAGTTTGGCCGTTCGAGAAGGTTTCACAACAGGAGTAATTGAAAAAGCTCCCACTAAAATAGCTTATTAATTTCAGGCTAAAAGATCTCTGCTGGCAATGAACTCCGCGGTTGTTATTGAATGATGTTATTGATTTTAAACGTTGGCGAAATAATTGAGGAATCGTGGCTTTTTACGAAAGGAAGACAGCAAATCGACCTTTTTCGGTTAAGATAAAACATTGATTAAGGTTTGGGGGGTCAAAAAAGCTGTATTTCTTTTAGCCTAATTTACCAATATCCGGTTATTTCCGGTGAAAGTATGATATGATGATTAGATCAGGCATTTTCAAACATCTCAACCATGCTTTTTTGTGTCAAAAAGAGTGTCCAAAGTGCCAAAATACTTGAAAATTTGGGGTCAAAAGTGGTTAAACGATGCAGGCGAGTTACGTTCCTGTAATGGGCTCACAACCATGATAGTGTATTGACCCTGTGCTAATACCAATTGACAACGGGTAATTGGAATTGTATGGGATTAAGACCAGGGGTATGTAATGTTCTCCAGCAAGTAGCGTAAGTCTTTGGTCCAATCGATTGAGATTAAGCCGTGAACAGGTTTATCTTTTGAAGTAGCAGTCGAACCAAGGGGGTGATAACCCATTCAAAACCAGTCAGTCAGTTGCTGGGCGCTGGCATTTTGAGTATTGCACGGAATAATTATTAGTTTGGGTGCTTGTATACACACATAATGTCAATTCGATACAAACAATCCGCCCAAAATATCAGTTGTTGATGTTGGGTGCTATTGTTGGGTGGTTAAATTTGGTTCCTAACCATGGCCACACAACGAAATGAAATGAACACATCAGTCGTCTTGATTTAAATAAAACCGCCTCAATGAATACATATTTCACCTAAGCCGCGCCTTGAGTATGAGAAAAAAGAGATCTGAGCACAATGATCCATGTACACTATTATTACACCTGGACCACTCTTTAACACATACATTATTGTATCACTACCGATTAGTGTAATATGCAAAGCGGCACCACAGTATGGAAGAAGCGGAGGCAGGCATTGCATTCTATTGTTGGTACTCTATTTATTGTTGGTAAAACATGCGAGACGGTGATTTCTAAAGATTACGTAACGTTTTGCCTCTTCTATCTATATAGAAACTCTTGAGTCGAACCAACACCTTCTTTCTCATCTCTCTGATATTCCATCTGTATTGTCTCAGTTTTGCAGCATCCAAAATTGCATTGATTCGAATCAGTAACTAGTGCAATAAAAATACAACCATTCTTAAAGGTAATCAATTCGTTCACTGTAAAAGGAGATATGGTCCGCTCCGGAGCCATAGTCCGGGATCCCATAGAAGACAACGAAATAAAGCGTGAAAACACTAATGTTGCGTGAGAGTCAACCGAACTGTGCCCATTTTCACGTTGAGCGTGGCCCATGAGTACGGGGACCATATCTCCTGCCACACCGGGGTTGCTTAGATAGACCGTGGTGGTTTACAATAACAAAAATATGCTTTAACATCATATGTAGATAAATGTTCATGATCGTGTCGGTTGTCTTTTGAGTGCACGGAATTGTATACACATGTTGTATAAAAAAAATTGCCTTCGAATCGTAATTTTTTGCATGATTGGTTATTTTGTTAATTACATGTGAAAAACGAATTTAAAAAGGAAAGGCCCGTTTTACTCGTTCTGTTGGTTCTGGTATAAAAAAAAAAGCAAAGGATAAAAAAAATAAAAAAAATAAAAATATTTTTTTTCAGCACATGGAGAAAATGTTATCTTTCCTGTTGAAGTCCATATAGCGGGTGGCCAGCTATCGATACATCTAACTCTAAATCTTACAATGGATATTGTAGTTATGTACAAACGGTTGACCATTTCTTTTACTCTAATGCTACTCTGAAACCAAAAGAACTGAATAGACCTATTTAAAACCACTGATGATATTACCAATAATTATATCTCATAAAACGGCCATAGATGTTAATCATTACACAAGAAACTATTATAATATAGATTTCAAAATAAGCGAGTCCTCATTAAAAGTTTTAGGACTTCCAAACCGTGAGAGGTAGATGATTTGTGTATAGTAATGTAGGCTAGTAAGTAAATGTTGACATAAAATACATATTTTACAGTAAGAAGCTGGATGTTCAATTGAAGGACTCAGGCCGGGGAATCAGGATGAAAACACAGCAATTCATTAAAGGAGATCATCACACTATGCTTTGCTTATTGTTCTCGCTGGGTTGATGGAATCGGCCATGTTGCTAACAAATAAAGCAGTTGGTGATGGAATATTAGAATTTTAGCGGATTATAAAGTGTCGCACAAAATGTCACTGTATTCTAAGTTTTTAAAAAAAGCGTCAACCGAAAACTAAATGTCAAACCGAAACGCTATTCAGCACGTAATGCTCGAGTAGAGCATTCATTATTAGAGTCCCTCAATGCCACATGCGATACAATGTCACTCGAAAGTCCCCGCGTGAAATGAAATTGAGATCCTTCAATGGTCCCGCAATGGTAACCTTTGATTACACTATTTTGCTATCGGTAGATGAAACGAGTGAGTGGGACAGGTGGGGACTCCAATTGCGGATTTGTGGGAAAATCTTTATCCGAAGCAAAGAGACCTATATCGTTATTTGTATTGAGGTTAAAGGTGCATTTCAGTGATTTGAGCAGTGTTCTGTTTGTTCATTGATCACTAGATATCCTTGAGAAAAGCTTATTCTTCAAAATTTGTTGTTATTAGCAATTGTTAGTTTCCCACGGCCGATAGCTACTGCATGCGTTAATTTCTGACCGTTTAGCGGACAGGAAAATACAAAGTGCGAATTTCTACAAGAGGCCGACGAATTGCACGTAAGATTGGGAACACGCCGCGATTACTAAGGCCAACGGTTCATTGATATAAAAAATCGTCAACAATTTAGGTTAAGTCGGGGGGACGGAGGTGTGGATCACGAAAATGCCACTTTAATCTGCGAAGTAGTTATTTCTTTATGGGAATATAATCACTTGACAGAGGCGCTATTCAAGCTACAGCAATTTAGACATGTAAATACCAATAGTAAATATTTGACAAAGTCATGGGACACAACATAGACATGACTAGCAGTGGCGCGAGATGCGGAAAAACGTCACCATGGCCGGAGATTATTGGGGCAACGTGGATGCAGCCCATCGTTCCGACGTCATTTTTGTCTTTAATTAGCTAATTAATTTAGTTGTTAATATTTCAATGTTGAGAATCGTTTCAACATAATTGATCACATATGTAAACTAAAAATTAGGTGTTAGTCCCTTTAAAACGTTGTTATTTGAAACATAAATATCACAGCAATACATTCTTCTATCAATGCACACATTTAGTGGCCTCGAAAAGGGCCAATCTTGTATTAGCGATGGTTGCGACTCCCGTGTACGTCCTTCATACAATAGGCTTCTTTGCAAGTTAGCGTGCTTCGCCTCTAAAGAAGCCTATTGTATGGGTACCGTGCGACGGGAGCCGCAAAAAATCGCTACTAAAAGATTCGAAGTGTTTCGGTAGCCGTTTACGAGTAAAATAGCCCGGGAGTGTTATGGGTACCGTACGCACCGTCCTTAAGGACATCGTACGAATATAACAAATGATTTCAAGAAGGCGCAAGCCGGTGCACGAGGTTGTTTTGGTCTGGAGCAATTCGACTTCAAATATTCACGTTTTCCTCTTTCGAAAAACAATGTGCATTGTTATTAAGACAACAACGACACAGATTCAAAATAAATTGTATGAAAACAATTTTGCGTACTCTTTCGGTTTCAACAGAAATTTGACTTGCACTGTGTATTTGTTGGTGTACTAGAATACAGCAGTATGCTGGTGATCGTACAATGGTAATCGCTCAAACACGACTGTACGGTGTTGTACTGCTATAATTGGCGTTTCTAATTGAGCCATATCAATCAGTGTCGATGGGACGCTTGAACGTGCATGTGACGATCTTCAGAAGTTATTTTATCTGAAAATATTGTTACTGAATATTACATCTATTTTTGAAGCAGTTGGATATTTGGGAAAACATCTCGCGTAAATGTCGGATTAGGTCCTGGTGTAAAAATGCAAATGGGCAGATTTCAAAGAAGAAATATAAGTCATTTAGTCGGAACAAAAGACACTACAGAATATAGTTAGAGTGGATTTAACACAAGTTATGTGTAGATGTGTTTCGGCACGTCAAAACTGTATATCCAGAACCGCTTCATTTAAAGCCATTTAAGCCAATAAAAAATCCCGTTTTTTCTGTTCTGTATGTTTGTGCCTCTGCAATTTGTAGAGTCGACAAAAATTATTTCCAAAGCTGCATCGTTGGTAAGAATGGTGTGGGTTCGGCGTTTTGTGGAAAGGTCATGAGTGACAGTATTCCATATTTCTTTCATAGGCTAATAAAAATATCGTGAAAAGTTAAAACCTGTAGGCCTCATAAAAGAATTTCTTACATAGGCAAAAATGGATTTTGGTACCGTAATCAGTTTCGCGATTAGTCGATCTGTCTCGGGGTTCTGTCGCAAAGTGTCGCAAGAACCGTTTGTAAAAAGTTTGTATTTTATAAGGATTTTAAAACTTCATTTTTTGTGTTCAAAAAAATTTACGTGAACTGTTTGAAGCGCTATTTGGGAGCATTTACTATTGATGAAAATCCTGATAAGAAAATAAATTCTGGACTGTGAAAATTAAGGTTAAGGGTCGATCGGAAGACAGAATTTTTTATTTATGATACTTTTTATTTCTTTATTTAGATATTTGTTAATCATTATTTTTTTCTTTGTCACTTAATTTATTATATTTTGTTCCTTCTTTATTCCTTAAACTACTTTTTTATTTTTTTTTTATCTGCGACGAATATAGATTTTAGTTAGATCGTCTCGGGTTTTTTAATGTCGTTTGCTCTTATAGGCGATTATACATTAAGGTGGAATTACCCCTTAGCGGGCTAAAATATAAACTACACATTGAAAATGAGAAGAAATTGACCTTTCTGTTGCTTTTTGTTTGACGACATTGGAGCTTTCGTTCAAAAGTAGATCGAAAATGTAACTTCTCAAATGACACTCTTATATTTAATTTGTTTTTCCACTAAAAAAATTATATCTCAAAAAGTAATAAGAGAGATGGGATTTATTCAAAAGCAAATTTGAAAACATACTTATTGGGGACTATGCTTGTACTAGAATAATTCGCACTTGCTCCAGGAGAGAGAATCTTTGATGCACAGATAGGGAAACTATGGTGCGAGACTAAGTCCTAAATTGCCTTATATTCAATTTTAAGCTGAATTTCGTATTTGCTCCTATACGAAATTAGAAATGCACCATTTTGTACCAAAGAAACATTTCTCAGCTTCATCCTCTAGAGATGGGGATATTTTTTTTTATGAAAAGCTTTACATCAGGGCAATAATAAATCAGGACTTCGATTTTTTAGAGGGACACCTGATATGTGAAATCTCTTGTTGCACTCACGGTCGTACATGAAGTGTGGCATTGATCGGTCGGCACGCATGACTGTGTCCGGCTATATAAAACCGATCCACTGTGGACACGCTCCGTAGCCGTATACGGATACCTAACCACAAAGCCCTTTTTGGTTATATAGCCGTCTACGGCTACGGAACCCCGGGGTTAGGTAGCCGTATTACGGCTACGGCAAAACACTCCCTAAAAGATTAGCGCAAAGCAGATTATGAGTTCCTGCAAAGTCTTTTATCACTAAGCGACATGTAGAAGTAATCATCAGTTCCAGAGGCCTAAGTCGAATCTGTGCAGTAACTTCTGTAGCATGGTTACAAATGTTTTGTAATGGCAGCAAAGGCCTGGTCTTGGGTTTTGGTTCGGGGACCATGCTCGTTCCAAAAAAAGATGGGACTAGCTTCAAATGCGCGGACTCCCGTCTAGGGTGGTATCAAATTCAGGTAAGATTGTGACTGGCTCATTGAAAAACATGGGAAAATTAACATGTCATTAAAATAACCCTGCAGTGGGTAATTCTTACTAGTATACAAGTGTTATTTTCTCATATATTGTTCTTTAAAAAGGTATATTTTTATTCACGTATTGAAAGCAGGTCCCTCTAGGGTATAATTTTACCGCAAAATGGGCCCGTTGGGTATGTTTCACCGAAAACGGGTATGCTTAACTGATACTGGTCCTTTATGGTATATTTGTCAACACTGAAAATTTGGTCCCGTTAGGGGTCCGACTTTCAGAACCCTCCTGAACTAGCAATGGTAACCCAACAACCTTTGAGAACCCCCCACCCCCCCCCCCCCCCACCCCCCCCCCGGGGCCGGTCTCCGCATGGCTAGGGATTGAACCCTCAGATCAATATCACCCCATGAAATATGCAAGAATCTCACTTAAAATTTGATCTACTATCGTTCTATGTCTGTTAGACTTTTTGGGTGGCGCTAATCATTATCATCATCCCTTGACTTCTGTCGATATCCGCGAACGCACTTCTTTGCCAATTTTTTATATCCCGGATTCTGTTACCAGTTCATTGTACATTCAAGGCGAACTAGTGTATCTGCAGAGGCGCATTAAGGGGGGATTCCATACTGATACTTCATCGACAGACGTCTGCCGACGCAAGCCTTTCGAACATACTTTACGCGCCAGATGTATGAGACATACGCGTGCTTAAAAAGTATGTTGAACGGCTAGCGGCCGGCGGTAGACGTCTGCCGATGTAGTATGAACCCACCACCAGAGTACCGTAGGTAATGATCTGATACCGTACTGGACAATGGAACATGGAAGCTCCACAGAAGATGTCTGATATAATCTAAATTGTCCTTGTTCTGAAAGCAAAGTCAACCAAGCTGTGCTCTCATCTAGTGCCATCTAGGAGGTATATCACCTAGATATGACGGAGTAGGGTGTTTCTTACAGGCGAGTTTGGATTCGCATGAGAGCCGGTGCTAGGTTGCCATTGAAATGGGGGGGTCATCATTCTAAGGATTAAAAAAATGTTATAGGTTTGTCTAGGTTCTCCTCCCCCCTCCCACCCCCCCCCTCTCACCCCCTACCCCTCTACTACCCTCCCCTCCTTCCCTTGCAACCCCTATATAGTCGTATAGGTTCTGCCCCTTAGTTAAACAGGTATAACCCTATTAAGGTTCAGGGTCATCCTGGGGGGTAAAACGGTTACCAGTGCCTCGATTTGTTGAATGGTGTCAATGTTCGTCTATGCATTATTTTACAATGTTGGCATTTGGTTTTGTACTTAGTGGCAAAAAAAGTAACAAGGGTTACATGGTATATTGGGGTCACCCAAAACTTGATCTCAAATTGCATACAGAGCTAATACCAAAGGAATTGAACTTAATTTTTTCTGGCTTCGTATGATCGGGTAATGATTGACACCGGTTCAACAAACTCTGAGCATGTTTTTTTTTGCCCGAATGACCGTGAAACCGATCAGGGCTGTTAGCCGTGTAAACTAAAGTCGGAACCTATACAAACTATACTTTTTTAATCCTTATCATGAGACAAATGCATTTGTGGACGTAAACACAATTTGACTTGTTTTCATATTTACCCCTGTACTAATTTTACCGCCTTATTTACAAAGTTCCCAATTTTCCCAGAGGTTGACCCAAAAATATGATTCAGCAAACTTCACGATAGAAAAAACATTTTCAACCTTCCCAAACTTCTAGAGTGGGATTCTGGTTTATAACCCTACTCTATGCAGGCATGCGTAAACAAAGTTTACAGTACAAAACTTGCGTAGTGGGTCATTCTCGATAAAGGGGAACAGCACGACTAAGAAAAAGGACGGCCGATACGTACCCAGATACGTTACTTAGTGTTAACGTTAGGAAATATACTTAGTTCAAGTTCAAGTTCTATTTATTCAGCACATACAAGAAAAAAATACAGGCTGAAAACATATATAATAACAGTGCTAGGACTAACGATAGACAACCCCGAGGGGATTCTTTGCGTCGGTAGCCTTGTTAAAACTAAGTTGTAATAATATGTACAAGAAATTTATGATTAATCATATATAATAAGTACTATATGCATTAGATAACGGCAAAAATTGCAACATCCCCCGCAACCCGCACGCATCACAAACTTACAATTAACAATAGAGTGAACGTAATATGGGGCGGGAGCGAAGGTATAATGCAACCATGCCGAGTAGAAAATGTACAGGATAATAAGAGAACAGATTGAGGGCGATGCACATCATGACATAACAATCTA
>JAMKCH010044095.1:0-15635 GCA_023653785.1 Ophioderma brevispina | reverse complement strand
CCTAATAACCCGGGAGCTAGCAGACATTTGTAATACATCTCAAGTACAAAAGGTTTGGGTGATTAAATATGTTGAGAGACTGACAGAGACCCCTGAAACGTGATTCTTAAGTGCCACAAATGGTGCCTTAAGGAGGGGGGGGGGCAAGACAAAGTTTGTACAGGGGGTCAAATTTTTAAATTCTTCTTCTTCGCGTGTCCACAAGTCATTAGTAATGGCTTGTGGTGGTGTCAGGATTTATTCAACTGCGTAAGCTGATCCGGGGCCGCGTGTATGTATGATACGGACGCTCCTAACATGGCCCGCTTTTTTTAAGACTAGGGACTTTTTTTTTTTTTTTTTTTTCGGATTGGGAACAGTCAGGGTTTAACACCCTACTCTTATTCGACACTGACTGCGATGTGTACACGGGACCGACGGCTTAACGTCCCCTCCAAGGACGGGATGCTTTCATGATTCATTTGCCCAATTCCAAGTGAACATGGAGGAGAGCGGTGTTCTGTATTTAATCAATAGCTCGTATACAGATTAAATCCAGAATTGAGCACCCGAGTAAATCCCAGCAAGTGACCCCACCGGGATTCGAACCCGGGATTTTTTTGGTATATTTGCACAGGCAAGCACCCTAACCGCTAGACCACGCTCTCCCACATTTGATCCAATCATATTGAAAAGTATACCATATTATTTGTCCAGGAAAGGTATAGTTTGTACTATCTACAACGTAAAGTTTAAGAGTTATAGGGTAAAAAGCGGACAAAATAACTAAATCAGGTAAGCGTTCGAGCCCTGTGAGATTCAGCTATCTTGTAATTTCCCTGGACAATTAACCGTTTGGTTGTCCCGATTTACCCATGCGATATTTGGGAAGCTGGTCCCGGCTGCGATGGTTATCTCGATGTGTGTTTGCTGATAAGGGAAAGCGCTGATTCCGATCTACTGCATCCCTTGAAATGATGCTGAATGGTTTATGGTATGGT
The DNA here is from genome assembly GCA_023653785.1 of Ophioderma brevispina. Taxonomy (NCBI): domain Eukaryota; kingdom Metazoa; phylum Echinodermata; class Ophiuroidea; order Amphilepidida; family Ophiodermatidae; genus Ophioderma; species Ophioderma brevispina. The sequence continues at coordinate 14,655 of JAMKCH010044095.1, read as the reverse complement.
TGGGCCACAGTGATCAGCGGCCATTTGTAAAAGCGCTTAGAGGCCAATAGCATAAGGCGCTATATAAATCTCTGCTATTATTATTATTATTAAAGCAGCAAAAATCAATAAAAAGGGTCAATTTCAGTTGTACAGGGGGGTTTAGATAAAAAATGGTGCAAATTATTGATGGAATTCATAGGATTAAAACATGAAAACTTTATATACTTAAATCGGCCATCCCCCTTTAAAGTCAGTGTAAATATACAGCATAATGTGCTACTATTCTACTGAAGATTTATTTTCACACACATTTGCAGTAAATTGGCTGTAAAAAACAACTAAAGACAAAATCTATAAAGTACATGTGGTTCAGTGGATAAAGCGCCCGACTCGCACACCAAAGGTTGCGAGTTCGAGCCCCGCTGTGGCCAATGTGTTTCGCCCTTGAGTAAGGCGCTTTACCTCAAGTACTCCTCCCTACCCAGGTGTATAAATGGGTACCGGCATTATTCAATGTTGGAAAGGTAACAGACTCGCTGTAGAGGAGGTGTAGCGAGCCCCCCTACAGCAACATTATATAGTGGAGTCTGGCCCAATCGCTTCGAAAGAGAGATGGGCACTCCGTTCCTGTGTATACAGGTCCGTCCCCTTTACCTTTACCTTTATAAAGTAACAATAAACATGATAAAAGCGAAAGTATATAACTTAACTGTCAACAATACATTTTACGTTTTTATTGACCTTTGATTTTGTTTAATAGAGGAAAGAAAAGGTCATTTAGATAATGCGAGTTAATTTTAGCATGAAATGAATACAATCAGAAGATGCAAAGAGATGATGATTATTAAAAAATATACTGTACCAGAGCTTTTCAAGAATTTGAAATTTGGTGATAGGGACTCTATCTCTCGCTCTATCCCATCCTCTCTCTCTCTCTCTCTCTGGGCATGCTCTGTGTTTATATTTCTTCCTGAATCTATAGTATGAATCTATATACCCAATTTGCAGGAATAGCTTAACTTAAAAGGCATTGCAACTAATTCAAATAATTTCAAAAAATGTTTTTTTTTCTTTTTTTTTTTTGTTTTTTTCGGTGTTGGTGTAGCAAATCAACGATAGTGCTTTGGAAGTCCATTGTATCTCCACATATAGGCTATCAATGGAAAGCTGGCTTGAATTGCTGCAAAGAGCTTCCCATGGTTAGGTAGAATCGTAGTTTCATTTATTGGAATCGGGCAGTCCGTTTTATGCTCATACATGGCTTCCATTCAAAATCAAGGTATCCAATGAAGTAAATACGTCCTAACATTATGATGCATGGGGGTTGGCTATAGGGGCAGAACCTCTGTAATGATCGCTTTCCAAAACACATGTTCTGTGTTTGAAGTTGAAGGTTGTTTTACGTAATTATATGTAAAATGTTCACGGAGAAATCATGTATATTAAGCTCGAGCGGTGGTGAGTACGGGAGGGGGTATCACTGTTATAATCGATTCGAGTTGGCCGGGTAGGTTTGTTTGAATTAATCACATATAAGTGTTCATGAAGAGGTCATATATCACATGCAAAAAAGTATCTCGGATGTTTTTCGAACAGTACGGTGCCCAAAGTCAGGAACCATTTTGAAAGTTTTCGCAAAATACCGTAAAATTTTTTTGCTGAGGTTTACTCTTACATTTCCCACAACTCGCTGTAAAAAAACGCGCAGAATGGCTGAGATAGAACGCCCGAAAGGACGCAAAACCCCAAAACCAAAAGTTGCACTTTTGGGATTTTTTCAACTGGGCATTGCAGTGTAATGGGCACGAACACGCGGATCACAATCAATATTGCAAGCCTAGGCTTTCTCGCTCTTCAGTCGGAAAACCTCTTTGTGTAAAATTCATAGGACACGTATTATTGCGTTGCCACAAAGTGACCATTGAAAAAATCCAAAAACTGCAAACTTTTGGTGTTTGGGGTTTGCGTCTTTCAGCAAATCTATCTCAGCCGTTTTGCACGCTTTTTTTACAAGCGAGGTGTAAACGAAAGAGGCAAGACCTAGGCAACCAAAATGTATATTTGAAAACTTTAAAAATGGTCTGATTTGGCCACAGTACGATCGAAAAAATCATGGACGAGAACGTTTGTGTCAGGTTGTAGTTAATTGGCGCAGGGGTGGGGGAGGCCCCCTCCACGCGCGCGCGGAAACCCTTGCAAATATTCACATTCCAGAACACATTTTTCTTATTGTAAATGTGATGATCAAATACTAATTTGAAAAAAATTACAAGCTTATCATCTTTATACTGATTCTAAGATATGATCAACCATCGATAAAATCTCCATTACGATCGATGGCGTTTTTTGAAGAAGATGTCTACGAGTTAGATGTAAAACGATTATTTCGATGTATTCACGGAATACTTTTACTTCTGAGGTTATATATTTACGACAGTGGTTGTCGTTGGCCTTTTTAAAATGATGAGGGATACATGGCCATCTTTGAGGATTTGACTTGTCACCTTGATGGTTCCACCAACAGAAAATGGTGCGTTTTTGCCGTGAAACTTTAACGGAGATGAACAGGAAAAATTCAACATGGCGAATGTATGCTATATTATTTGAGGAAGCACAATCAGCGATGGCTTTGTTTGTAAGAGTTGGCGATTGTATAACATGAATTTGGTAGTGGTTGAAGTTACCAGACGGCGAGGCGATTGCATAAAGTGGATCAATCACCCGCTCAGTGTGAAAAGCCGTATTTTCTCACCGCAAACCTTGATGGAAAGTTGCACTTTGATAGACACATTGAAATTGGTTATTGAAACTTGGTCCTATAAACACATTAACCAAACACGTCAGATAGTTCAAAATTTAGTGTCCTACATTTCCTTTGCGAGCTGTGTGAACCAAAAATTGCACCCCACGTGTTACCAGCCCGGCGCTTAACAGAACTGAGCCTAAGGGGGGGGGTGGGTTGGGGGAAAGACTTCAAGATATGGCAACGTCACCGTATCAAATCATGGCGAGTTTTCCCTCTCGCACATGTGCCCCTATGAGTCAATCCAGAAAAGTCTAGGTTTGCACTATCTAGGATGTTTAGTTAGTGGCTAAAATAGGGGTAAAGTACCTTTATAACTTTGTAATTGTTTTGTCTGGGATTGGGGACCTAATCCTGTCTTTACTAACCGAGCGATGAACCAAAATGGACGATCTGAAATCATGGAAACTCGCAATTCTGATTGAGTCAATGCGCATACCAACAATTTGACACCAATTTTGTAAAGATTGAAGCATTGAAAAGGTTGGCCCCTGTACAATGACCAATCAAAAGGTCAATGATACTTTATCAACATTTTTCAGCCATATCTCTGAACTGAACATCACAGATTGTAAAACTTTATATTATCTGATTACTTATGATGAGACAAACCAGTCATGTGAGATCTTTTCAACTATAATTGAACCACTGGAGATAAGTCCCTCTTATTTAGATGGCAGACAAAAAGGACACCGTGGGACAAATTGATTTTTTTTGGACTAAATCAAAATTCTTTAAGTAGATTTCAAGAGTTCTAAAAAATCATGTGTAGATAGAATTTTGTTTTAAGGGGGTGCATATGAACCCATGTAATCTGCTTGACTATTTCTCCGCCCTATTGTTCTCGACACGTGACATTTTCAAGCTAAAATCTTGTTATAAGTTATATTTTATATGCCATGCCCCTGCTTAATCGAACCTCGGTGCGCGCTGTTATACATACATAAAATCAAAATTAAACCTGCAGTGGTTTGATTCTTCAACTTGAGCTTTGTTTTTTTATGTGTTTAAAGGGGAATTACCCTATTTAACTATTAAAGTTTTTTTATTTATCTTACGGGATTGACAATGAACCATGAAAGCTGTGGCCCTGTTACTTTTGCTGCCATGGTTTTTTGTTAGCCCCATAGAACTACTGTGTAAATTATATTATTCGGAATCCAAGAAGGGGCACAGTTTTTGTCATTTGAGACTTGCCGACCATCTGTCGGATTTGCAGTCGATCACCGGTAACCAGGTTTGGCATTAGATATGGTCCTCCTGACTCCCAGTCCGCATACCGGTGAAGAATAGGGCACTCGATTCATTGACTCTTCACGCAACATTAGGTTTTAGTTTCATTCACGCTTTATCTGTTGTCGACTATGTTTCCGGCCGGACCCTATCTTCTTTTACATCGTAAAACCCACTTTTGTAAATTGATAAAAAAATGGTCTATCGAATAGACCGGCCGCATTCATAGTCATGATTAAAGTATCTACAAATATTCAACTTAATTTATTCCAGGAATGTTTGTTTTGGTTCTTGATTGCAGTCTACAAAGACACTGCTTCTAACGTGTTCACAATTGCGAGCGGAAGGGTGACTCACATCAGTATTTTATTGTGAGTGACACTTAAGAATTCAAAGCCTTGTTTGCAATAATTTTTATTTTCATTGTTCCTGGCGCGCAGATAGAAGAAAGTTCAATCTAGATGGAGATTCAAGAAATTTTGATGTGTTCTTCTAATCAACGACAGGACGAATGTTAACCAATACCAGGTTAAAACACCTTGGTCTTATAATTCATGGCCAGGTTGAGCGATTCCACGGTTGGGTACTTGCAAAGACTGTGGTTCTCAATAATGATCCATCCACAGATTGTTAACATACAACCTCTGGCTGCTTCACTGAATTTCCCTCACAGGTCCTTGTTTGTGCATTTTTGCTCACCCAGCATTGGGCAGACCAAGGAGATGTTTCATGTGCTATTGCTCGTTGCAGTTGTTGGAATTATTAATCTGACGTTATTCGGATTTTCTTATATGGTTAATTTGGATAAATCGTTGTACAAGTTTTTTTGTTGTCATACTGGTCCATGAGTTCAATGGGGTATCTTTGTCAAGACTCCTCACATAGGTTTGTACAGCAAGCGCGCACAGGAACCGAACGGCGGAAAGTTTTGTGGCCGAAGCGCGAGGTGGAGCGGATACTCCGCAAGGAGAAGACGATATAGCGAATCATTTAGGTAATCCATAGCCTCGCCCCCTCCCGAAATTCCTAAAACACTACAAAATAAACACAACACAAAACAGAAACAAACAAGGAACTAACAAAACCAGAATTACAAAACATTTTTTTGGGGGCTTTTTTGAAAAACCTATTTTAGTGTGTATAACTAATTTGATGGATATTAAGGATATTTCGAAAAAAATCAATGGTCTTTGAAAAAACATGTATGTACAATAAAAGCATGACTGCCTTGCCAATGCTGTTAAAAGAAATCTATAAGCTTCTGTAGAGAACGCTAGAGATTATCGTCTGGTTGGTATTTATTAAATTTTGTGCAAATATATAGCAATTTTCTGATTTCTCACTACATATTTTATTTTCACAGACAACTTGGCTGTAAATTTTGCAGTAAATTGGCTGAAATAAAACATAAACAAAAGACAAAAACTACAAAAGGTATCAATAACAACGAAGTATACTAACTCAACTGTCAAAAATTCATTTTACGTTTTTTATTGACCTTTGATTTGTGTTTAATTTTGTTTTTAGAGTTGGAAAAGTTTATATAAATAATGCGAGTTAATTGTTAGCCATTAAATAAATAAATCAAAGAATGTAAATAGATGATTAAGTCAATACTTCACATAGCTTTGGTAAGACCATCGTTTTTTCACTTCTCTCTACCTAACAATCCAATCCGTTTTGGCTGGATCCCATAATACTGTATACTGGGTATAAAACATGAAGTAACACAATCACGACAAGCAGGAATTTTTATTAGAAATATCACAGTTTTAAATACTTACTGCTGCTACTGCTACTATATAACTGTTGTTTGCACTATGCAACCAGGCCCAGAAATTAGAAAGAAATTTTTTCTATTTTAGACACAACGACCGACTCAATTACCCAAAGGTCACTGGTTCGAGTCCCAGCTGAGTCTAAATGCTGTTTGGTGCACTTGGGCACCGGCGTTTTTTATTAATATTGTGAAAGCCGCTTATCTCATGTCACATTTATTTTTTTTTTTTTGAGATCCACGTGTGGCTCAGTGGAAAGCGCAGGACCCGTGACCGTTCAAAATCGTGGTCAACGTGTTTGTGTCCCTGGGAAAGAAGATATTTAAAGCGGCACTGGCACATTTGTACAAAATGAAATTTCTTCAAGTTTGCTCTCAAATGATAGTCTAGGCCATTGTAAAGAAAAGAGATATATTTTACACAAAAAAGACATCCCCCCCAAAACAGATAGGCATTGAATATGATGATAAAAGACATCCAGGTAATTGTATGCCACTTTTAAGTTCCTTTTTTTCTCCCATAACTTTAATCAACCAATGTGTATATTCCATGATATTTTGACTCGTACTCCTTATATTAAAACACACAAGGTTCTAGACCGATCACAGTGTGCATAGCGGGGAAACATGCATATTGCGTGCGTGTTCTTGTGTTAAACGGCCATTTTTCATCTTCTGCTGAATTTAACGACGTCGCCGGCGACGTAAATTCTAAAATCGTTCTGTTTACCCATTAAGAAGCTGATTTGGTCTTACATCAATTTCGGGTGAGGGCTTTTGTATATAAAAGCCTTACAACCATGCAAAAATATCGAATTTTGAAAATTCGTTGTAGGCGCCTATTTTTCAAATGTGGCCAGTATGTCTCTTTAATCTCAATTGCCTTGTCGGCCCAATCGACATCTGGGTACTGCTATGGTAATAGGTTGTGAGCTTGTAAATAGGCATTCTTTGAAGCATCCACCTATATGAACGAAATGGTAGGAACGATTTGCTTAAAGCGGGGGCGTAATAATAATAGTTGTCAACTGCGCTTTGAGCCTATTTACGGGGATTAAGCGGCTACATAAAACTCATTATTATCATTATTATTATATTGTCTAGCGCGCCGCAGCCGGTGGCGGCCAAGCCTCTTTCATTATAACAACTAACAACTCCGCCAAATGTCAAAATAAATTACAAACACGGAGTGCAAACCACAACCAATCTGGGTGCTTTGATGTGGGTCGTTAATGGGTTGTTTCCATGACCAACATACGAACTCATCCTCGTTCGTTATTAATACAAAAATATCAGAATAACCCTTCCATTGGAGTTGATTCTTCATCTCCAACGGTTTTGATTAAGCATTATTCTTTTGACACATATAAAAAATTCAAGAATTTTTTGTCACGATTTCACTTTTTACGTGTTAAAAGCCATGTGCAAGTCCTGAATTGGGATTTTCCTTGGCCGCCCCCCCTGGTGCGGCCGATAGAAGATATTGGTACTAAAAAAAAACATTTAAACTTTTTTAGATGTCAACAATCTGAGATAAATAAATAGATAAATAACACAGTTGTCTATGATGCTCCAGATGGTGGTTTCCTGGTTGGGTTCGGTTGACTTAAATAGAATGATTATCTTTTATAGGTCATTTGAAAACAAAAATCTCTGTAAAAAGTAAATCTGCAAATCTAATGCAAGATCCCATGGATTAGTCTTTGTCAAAGCCTCCTCACAATAATTTGTACAGCAAGCGCGACATGTCGCCGTAGCGAGTTTCGTGGCGAAGCGCGAGGCGGAGCGAAGACTCCGCAAGGATAAGCATATAGCGAATAATTAGATTTGACTCCGGACGGTAGTGAACAAAGCAAACCTTTGATGAAAGGCAATCCTTGGGGTTAGGTTGCTGGGGGGTTGTTTTTCGATATGGTTTTAACCCGTCTTTAGGTGGTCCATACCTCCGCCCCCCCCCCGTTCTAAAACATACACACAAACAAAACAAGTCCAAAGAGCCCTATGTATCCCCCCCTTGAAGGTTTGTACATGTAACAAATTAATTTTTTATTTTTGGCCTTAGGGTAGGGTTATGTTTATGTGTATGGCCATAAATACATTAATTTGTTTCCTGTAAGTAATTTTAAAGGGGTACATATGGAACTCTTTCTCTCAAAACAAAACACAAAAACAGAACACAAGCAAACAAACAAAACCATAATTTTAATTTTTTTTGGCCATGTTTCCACCTTGTTATAACTAATTCGATTGCATATTATGCTGTTTAAAAAAATAATGGTCTTTGAAAAAACAAAGCAAACGCTTCCGCCAACCCTGTTAAATGAATCGGTAGCTTTTGGAGACGCCAAGATCTCGGCTTTTGTATTTTTATTAATATCGGTGCAAATATACAGCATATTTTGCTTGATATCTACTGCGGATTTATTTTCACAATCACTTGCTGTAAATTTACAGTAAAAGAAAATTTAACAAAGACAAAACCTTTCAAACTATCACTAACAGCAAAAATATATTATAACTAACCTTTTAGTTTTTTTATTGACCTTTTTTTGTTTTGACTTTATTTTTAAAGTGGAAAGGCCATTATAGAACTATAGTGCGATTTAATTTGCATGAAATGAATACAATCAGAATACGGAAAGAAACGTTAAGGAAACATGGTAATAGTTTTTCAGCCAACGCTTGAACATGCACGACTTTGAAATTTTTCTCGCTCTCTCGCTCTCTCTCCCCCCCCCCTCTCTCTCTACCTACCAACCGTTTTGCAGAATTATAATATGACGTGGCGTATAAACATGATGCAAAGCAAAATCACGACAAATAGGAACTTTTATTAAACCACTAAAGTTGACTTTTCTACTTCTAAACTACTTCTGCTGCTGCTTGCTATTATAGTGTTGGTTGCTACTGGCTGCTATTATAGTGTTGTTGCTGCTGCTGCTATTATCTTGTTGTTGCTGCGTGCTGCTATTATAGTGTTTTGTTGCTGCGCTGCTATTTTATAGTGGTTTGTTTGGCTACCTAAAACATGCCCAGAAATTAAAATATTTTATATTTGTTTTTCTTTAAAGCAGACATGAGAAAAACAACGAAATCACGAACAATGTAGCAATATTGCATTTTTTAACTAAATTAAAAAAAGGCCCTTTCAGTTAAAAAATTGCAAATATATTTTAATTGCAGTTGCAGCAATTATTTAAAGGACATTCGTCATGTGAGTGCATAAAGTCGTTCTGCATATTTGTCATTTTGCAGAATGCCTTTTGGTTGCCAATGCGTGTAATTTTGGCCTAATTGTAAGTTTGATATTTTATTAATCTTTTCCCTGAGATGGCCAGCGTGGGCACACAAGGGGGTTGAAAAAAACCCATAGCACTTGTCCGACTCGAACCGGCGACCCCGTATTACTAGTGACGGCGCTCTACCAACTGGCCACAAGACTGGATGGTTTGGTAGAAGAGCGATAGATATCATCTATAGGTGTTGAGTTCGAAAGGTGTCCATTCGCTTTCCTAGCGATAGCATAGAACGGTATATTTACATATACATTTATTTTGTTTTTGAAGTTTTTAACTACTTATTCTCCATGTAACAATGATTGATATTTATTAATCTTTTCCCGGAGATGGCCAGCGCACCCAATGTTGAACAAGCGGTTCTTTCCTCTCGAACCACAAGTGTCGCCTGGTTGCGCGATCACGTGCTTTATGATGAAGTTTGGCAAATGATTAGAGAAAAACAAATGCACTGGGAGAAGTGTTATCAAAATTATTTTGATTGTGAGTAAATCGGGCCTATTGTTTTCGCCATGGCAAGCATTTTTTCGAATGTATGAAAAATACATCGCGGCCACTGGACCGCGTGTCCGTCTGCATTGCGGTTTTGAAGGGGTCAAAGGTGCCATGAGGTCCCCAAGGTCCACATGGGTCGCAAAGGTCCCCGTGGGATATAAAGGCACTGGATCACAAAGTCCTGGTCACTGAAGGTTACATTGGTCCAAACAGGTCACATTGGTCACCAATGTCCATGGGTCACAAATGTCCATGGGGTCACAAGGTCGCATGGGTCACCGAGGTCACGCATGGGGTCCAAAGTCACATGGGGTCACTGAGGTCCACCAGGATCTCATGGGGTCAAAGGTCGCAATCGGGTCACAAAGGTCACTGGGGCACAAAGGTCACATGGGTCACAAGGTCAACCTGGGGTCACAAAGTCACTGTGTCATCAGGTCACATGAGGTCACCAAGGTCACCCCACCCCGCCCCCTCCCTGACACACACCACCCACTCTTGTCGCATCCCCACCAGATACCGCTCCCGGCACCCCGTTTGTGAAGGGGCCAAAGGTGGACGTTGGTCATAAGGGTCACCATGTTGCAATTGGTCAGCAAGGTCACCACAATGTCACCAGGTCACAAGAGTCACCAGGTCACATGATCACAGGCACAAGAGATCAATCAATTTCACATATGTCACCCCGCCCCTCACCGGACACACCCCACCACCCTTCCCCACGCCCACCCTACCCCAGGCCACCAGGCCCCTACCCCCTGACCCCACCCGATGCACACCCGAGCCCGGCCCTCCCCAACACCCAACACAACACAACATAACCAACACAAACATCCCCTCCCCCAAGCACCCACCCCCCCAACACCACCGGCCACACCCAACACCCTCCCAACACCACTCCACACCCTCCCCCAACACCCTGAACCACCCACCCCCCCCCCAACACCCCCGCCCTTCCCCCTCCATATGATTCACACACAAGATGAATGGATAGTTTTTTCATGTAGCCCAGAATTTGCATACCGAGTACATTTTAAGCGAACAGCAATTATGCTATTGAATTAGCTCATTTTGCTACCTAAGCCGCATGTATCAGTAACTTTCAAATTGCAAAGCAGTGCCACCACATGGGTTTTGCGTGCAGTGATGAATTTTTAATATCCGATGTACCGTTTCAAAAATATAGCGATTACTCTGATTTTTTCCATACAATTAGCTCATTTGCAGTGTAATTGCCCGAAATATGCCCAAACTCTAATCATGTTGAGACTCTTTACAAAACCCCCGCTTCCTTCCACCAAGTTACATCATATATACTCCTTATTAATACGACAGATAACTTTGCACACAAGCCTTGCGGGAGGACTTCAATTTTGACATGGCCAAAATAATCTAATTAATACATGAATATGCAAATAATGGACGCCAAAAGCTACACATACTATTGTGGCACCTCACTTTATCACCCTACCCAGTGTGAAGTAATCGGGATTAGCGTTTACCCAGCAGAGCATTTTCAAAAAAAGGTTAACCGAATTGCGAACAATAGTGCAAATCAGGCTAATTAAAATTCATGAACTAATCAAATATGCCAAAGAAACTACACATATTTGGCGGCACCTCCTCTATCATCCTATGAAGTTTGAAGTACATCGGATAGCCGTTTAGCCTGCAGAGCATTTTAAAAACGGTTACCGAGTCATACGGACGGGCGGACGGAACAGACGGTCGGACACACAGAAATTTGGACTTATGTTCCTCCATGAACATTCGTTCAGGCGACACAAAACCCATATGTCCCCTTGGCCGACTCTAACCGGCGACCTCCCCCGGGTTACTAGTGCCGGCGCTCTAACCACTGAGCCACAATACGGGTTGGTAGAAGACGATAGATATCATCTATATGGTTGAGTTTCGAAACAGAAACTCAACACCTATAGATATTGTTGGCGGGGTGCGTGCGGGCCTGACTATACCGGTGAATAATAAAAGTTCAAAATTTCTAGTAGTCTCAACAAACGGCAATTTCGTAATTAGAAATTTAGTATCGGGGATCCCCGATTCTAAGTCAACAATCAACAGCCATTAGAAAACGTCCCCGTAATATGATAATATAGCCACACTGTAAAAACAGTGTTTAGAAGGTGAAGGCAATGTGGTGTGTAGTGCTTAAATGTTTGCATTTAACACTTTGTTTTAGAATAACACATGGTTTTAGAAACTAACAGTTGGTTTTGATATTTGACATGTTTTAAGAGATTAAACGTATTTGACACGTTTAGAGATTAAACAGCTTCTAACTTTAATCTCTAAACATGTCAATACTAAACACCAACTGTTTAATTTCTACCCACCAAATTTTTAATTTTCAAACACCATTGTGTTTAATTTCTAAACACAAAGTGGGTTTAATTGCTAAACATTAACCACCTAAACACCACCTTGCCTTCACTTTCTAACCACGGTTTTTTTATAAGTGCAACGGATGCACGTCTTGCACTCATTCGTTTAGCTGTTCCTTCCCGGTTCAGTAAGTCCAAGTTTAGGTTATTTTCGTGAGAGTTATTTTATATAATGGATTGGACAGAAATTTTGCCTCTTCACAATGTACTATCAATAGCTTTACAAACCTGTTTTGTTACATATATATGACACAAGTGGCTTATAGTTACAAACACAACATATAACAGAGGGATTTGTGTATCATGGTATTCATGCTCATGCCCCGTAATGGACGTTCTGAAGTGTTATTGGGTAGACACGATATTCATTTTCTGTTTTGTTTTCACCAGACTATAGAATTGGGATTTACAGTTGGATCTTCTGAAACATTTACCCCAGGATGTCCTTGAACACTTATCATTTTGTATGACTTAAACTATGAGGGGTAATACGGCAAATTACCTTATATTGATTTCTGACAATGTATACCTTAACTCTACTCTATTTTTTTTTTTTTTTTTTTAATTACAAATGTTGACCCCTGTATAAACCTTGCAACCTTGTATTTTGTCACATACCCGATAATTAAAATGTGTTTACATTTTTTAATTAACAGCACCGTCCATATTACCCGCTTAAACACGAAAATTCCTGCAACATTTCAATCGTTTGTGAAATCTGGACCATTCTATTTAGTAACTTATAATTTATATCCACACAAATTTTCTTTTACTTTTTTTTCCTCATTGCACAGAATGCCTTTTACTGTGGCTGAAAGCCCTTTCTGTTTACAATTAGGAAGAACCAAAAAAAAAAAATGGATGACAAACTTACAAGAACGTAACACATATCGCATTTTTGGACTATACCATGCCGCAACGTTGTACTATGTATTTTATATGTACTTTTACATAATCCAGAGTAGGGGCGATGGGTAAAATGTAATATTGCCCAAATATTTTTAGAAGGCTGACCTCTCCCTAGCCTATCTGAGTTTAACGGATGTAGATCAAAAAAATACATCGATGTACTAAAAAACAATATGACGTCTTTAATCGAAATTGTTAGGCTCCCCAGATATGAATGACTTTTTGGTGGTTTTTCATTTAAAAGAGGAGTCACGGGTTTTGGTGAGACAAAATGGGGGTCAAACACCTATTAATATTTTTATTAAAGACCCACTATCAGTGATTGCTCAATAAGGCAACGAAAAAATCATCAAAAATACCGATTTAGCATGGGACGTAACAAGTAAGGTTATCCTAACATCCCTGCAAAATTGATAAGGAAAAGAAGCAACCAATCAAGGGCAAAATCGGAGATTTTAGTCATTATGTCCGAACGGACACTTACACAACACGTAAAAAATGAATGGAGAATCGTATCCGGGATCGATCTTGGAACACTGCCGTTTTCTTCCTTTTCTTTTTCAATTCTACAGTCTGGAAAAAAAAAAAAGCGTAATCTTATGAGAATCCTACAGACTATCCTTCACTTTGAAGCTGTTCCTGCAAATTTCAATATTTTTCAAATCATGATAGTGTCTTTAAGCTATACAGGGTTGCTGGCCGAAAAATGGGTTGCAGCAGATAAACCCCGATTTCTCAAAAACTACTAAAGCTGTTGAATACATTCTCATGGTGAATATTATTATAATCGTGTGTATAAAAATGTGCAAATCCCATGACAATACACCCACGAAAACCTGATATGAACGATTAGTAAAGGCCATCTGTTTTTCACCCATTACAAGGGATTTACACAGTTACCCAGTGGGCAATCGGACGCTGGAAACGTCGAAAAGACGTCGAGAGTTTTAGAAATTTACCCACTATTATGTCTTCCTGAAAATGCGAATCGATTTGACGTCGTTCTTAAAACGTCGATTCAATTTGATTTTCGACGTAAATTTATAAAAAAACCGTTTTTCGGACCTGTTTTCGACGTGCCAACGTCTCGACGCGCTCTAAACGACTATGCCCGCTGGGAACATAAGTTGTCCGTTTCTTCTGTCGAGTGAGTGATTTCCAACACATTGATGTACTGCTGTATTCATGGAATACCATTCAAATTAGTAAACAACTAAGGAAATACAAAATGCCACAGGATCTTAGTTTTGTTTAACATTTTAAGTGGCAAAATAGGCATTAAGATTAATATAAAGTGCATGATGACCCTTACAGTCGCATTTAACACAATTATGATCAACCCAATCAAAACTTTGCCGGTCTGTCTATTTGTATCTTAACCTCGCAGGTTTTGTTGTTATAAATATATTAACTTGTAAAAATTAAGTGGCAATTGGTTTTTAAATGTCCCCCATAGTCACATTTTTTTACAAGAAAAGAAATTAAAATAGATTAGTGACATGAAATTCCTTTGCTCGGCACGTAAGAGTAAGTAACCTGTTTGTGGGCATCTTTTGTCAGACCAAATGGGTAATGGCACAACAGATACGTTTTTTAAGTTTCTCATCTTTGTGAAGGGTTGTATAAATAACACAATTGGAGAACCGGTTTCATTCATTTTCATTGTTTGAAACTAAGCTAAGAGGAATCACACCTGTTATTTATTGATTTCATGCGCTACTTTAAACACTGACATGAATCTAAAATTTCATTTCCGCA
>JAMKCH010044094.1:0-25057 GCA_023653785.1 Ophioderma brevispina | reverse complement strand
GGAAGATATAAACAACTTTGCCCAGAAAGACGCTATATGATTAATTACAAACTCGCATCTCAAATTGTATAATTATCTATTAAACTACAAATTATTTATTGCCAACACAAATATACAAATATACAGATTCATTATTTAATTATCCAATTATGTGATTTATATTCCAAAATATGGATTTAGTGCACCTTGTGAGTTTCTGTTGAGTAGTTCAGTTTCCGGAAAGAAGTTCTCTTACACAGAATGATGTTACAGTCAAGTCCACTGGAGAACTTAATTCATTGAAATATAAATGAAACAGTCTTACTTATATGGCGAAATGTAAATGAAGAAGAACCAGTCCAATTCAGTTCAAAATGGAATATAAAAAGTTGACTGTCCCAAACTCGTATCTTGGCAGTTTACAGCATAGATGGAAATGTTGCTTTACACATCACTGGACCAAGTGAAGAATCTCGCACGAGCTCCCACTGTCCCATATGCAGATGTAAAATGTAGACCCAACAAATAGCGGCTATAGATAAAAGAAATCAGAATACCAAAAATAGTAGATTTCCTTTTTTGGCTATTTGGTTAAAATTCAGAATTAACTTTCAAAACCCATTTCCATCCACTTTGGTTGTATTAATATGAAATAACATCAAGAAAACTCAACAATCTTGTAATTTAACTCCCATCTTCAAATTCATTCCTCCCAAAGTCTAAATCAAAGCTGAACTCTTAACTTCCTTTGCCAACTTTTTATACCATAAGCATAATTACACAGCTTTAATTGACTTTAACTCATAAAATCATAATTTTAACTGATTTTAATTGATAAAACTTGGAAGGTCATTTGGAAATCAATGACTTGTTCATCTCTTATAAAGATCAGAATGATACTCCCAAATTATATTTTCTGTATACCAACGTAAACGAGCACACTAGATTCACTTAGTTTGTAGTTTTACTACATCCCCATATTTCCCTTCCATATCAAAATATTGGTTACATATTTAATAATAACCTGATATTACTTGGATAAAAACAAAGAAAACTTACATTGGTCCTTTCCAACAAAAATGGCTTGCAGGGAGGTTTGTGTGGCGGTAACATCTGTAGTGTCGTCTCCAGGCAAAGTACACAGCTTTTCATCTGGCAACGGCGACAACTTGAGCACTACTTCAGGAATGTCTAGAAAATATGCTCCTGATATTTGCCCCTTATCCCCATGGCACAACTACTAGTATAGGGCCTTGATAAGCTGGCTATAAAAATTATATCATTCCTAGTGCCCCACCCACTATGTTACCAAATTGAGCCACACAGAGGCACAACCTCCTCCCACGGTGTTAAAATTGCAAGTGACTTTTCAGCCAGATATCATTTAGATTGTGATGAAGAGAAGGCCAGGTGTGCATTACATTCCAAGCATCCCAATGCCTGGCCAGAGTTACAAACAAAATGCAATATAATACCCCAAATCTATTTAAGGATTAGCCTAGAACTAATCTGCCCTCAAGGACCAAGCTAGGTATACAATGAAATGGTATTTATAAGCAGCCAACTGGCCAAAAAACTATGGTTGGCCATAAGTGTTAAGTTATCTTAAGTGACCAATCCGCTATATCACAGCCACATGATCCTATTAGGAGCCGGGTTTGCCGCAGAGTTCGTTGTGAACACGATTATAGCAAATCCAAGCATTGACCCGGTTCACGTCAACCAAAAAGTATAGAATATGCTTCGACCAATGCTGACCTTTTCTCGAGCAGGTGTTGTAAGCACATAACTGGTCAGACTTGTCAGCGCCACTTCTGTGCCTGTTGTAAGCAACAACTGCATGAGAGGCGACGACAATGTGCCACTCCTTCGTATCGCCTTTCTTCAGCCGATAACGGCGGGTGATGGTTTTTTTGGCATCAGGATCACCATCACCGTTATGCGCCGTTGATATGATTATGACCACCTTGATATCTTTCCAAAACGTGCAAGGTGTACGCCCCTTTTGATGCACGTAAAAAAGTAAAACGCGGGACCTTTTCCAAGTTAGAGCTGACATGGGCTTGTTTTTTTTTTTTTTTTTTGAGAAGTCAGTCGGCAGTCCTTTGGAATTTTCTCGGACAGCGGCCCCGTTAGATAGCTATTGCGCTCCAACAGTTCCTGGGTAAGTTCATGCGTACATTCTGTCACAGCAAATCGTGTGGAACATTTTGTGGTGACTCGATATTTACGTGGTGTCCTGTTTGGTGGAAGTTGCAGGTGTATCCAGTTTCCCATTCGCAAAGGCACTAAAATCTGGTGGATGGGCTTGTTTGGCACGTCCTCGAATCCCTTGTACGACACCATGCTTTCATCGAGAGATAATAGCAGATCACAGTGGTATTTCTCTTGTCAATTCCGCTGAACAGTGTCATAGGCGGACTGGATTCTCTCCAGCGGATACTTGCGCAGGTGGTTGAACTTGTGCTCTTTCTCTTCTTGGGTTCTGCTTTCCATCTCTTTGGGTCGGTAGTTGGATCGGCACAAGAGATGCTACCAGATAGGTTAATCATCATTTTGTTCTTTCCTCATCATCGTCGCGCAAATAAGCTGGTTTCGATAACCAGGATGGGATGACCAGTAATCCTTGGCGTTGTCCAGTTTGGTCAGTCCCATCAACACGTGGATACTAAACCAAGCGCGGTTTTCCGCGACCGATGTCATCTCTGTCTGGCCCGTTCTTTCTCAACCGAACGTTTGTCCAGTGAGCGATTTCTTTGAAGAGAGACAGGGAAAACTCCGCAAAGTAGTCCAGGGGACGCGTCTGTTGGTCTGCGGTCCTAAGGGTCGTCCACCGTGAGAGGTCCGTCTCCTCACCGGTGGAGATAATGGTGTCCATCCGTTTTGGTCCGTAGAACGGTCTGGCACGTTAACAGGACCTCGCTTCTAGTCATTTTCTGCCCAGTCCGATCCCTTTTGTCGCGGCGGGCTGTCTTCCTGATAAAAGGCAGTCTGATCCTGAGGGTCAGGGTCGCGGGGTGCGGTCGGTGCCAGCGTTGGGTCCATGTCCATCTCTTCATCATCATCGGATCGCCCCCCCCCCACGCCCGTATCAGGAACGGCTACCCAGGGAACAACAACGCGTTGTTCTGATCTGAGCAGGGTAGTCTTGCCCTATTTGCTGGATGCAACCGGGCCCTTCCCCTCCCCTTTGCCTTCGGCACAACGTGTCGGGGGAAGGACCCCGGCTCAGTTGATGTTGATGCGCCAGAGTCTGCTGCGCGGTTTGCGCGGTTGTAGCATGACATCGTCATAGCGTTCCAAAAACAAAAACCTTATCATAACTCAACACCAACAATGCGTAATGCAGTAGTATTAACCGCTGATTATTATTCTTATACCACAAAATCCCTAACAACAAAAAAATTTAGGCAAGCGACAAACTTTAACATCAAAAAGCGGACCTTCAAAATGACAAAGCGGACCTTTGTCATTTTGTGGGGTTGCGTCGCACCCCCGCCCCCCACCCCCCCCCCCCGGCTACGGCCCTGCGAGCACGATTTCCACTGCAATTTTTAATTTTCCGCGCAAAATGATGTTCATCATTTGTGCTATGTTCCTGCTGTATTTCTAACTTTAAATAGTTATAAATGGTGTCGTAAAATTGAGATAAAGTTCCAAGCCAGTTGTATAGAAGCACATTCCTGAATAAAAATATTGAAAGGAAATATAAACAATTTTCTCTCCGACATATAGCTGGAAATCAACGGCCTCGCAACCACCTGTATTGTTTAACACAATAAACTCCATGTGTCCTGGCTTTGCATTGTGCATATTCCCATTCACACCGCAGCTGTGATTTGCAGCCAGAGTCGCCCGTAAATAGTCATATCAACGGACCTGTTAACAGCACGTTCCATTTACTCGGCATTCATTACCGTGTACAATATAATATTGTACGTCCGTTTTAGTAGGACTGTATTGTAAATGCGATTTCCTGCCTGTATAGACCCTCCCTCGGGCTCACGGTAATGAAAACACTAATCGACTGAAATTTACACTAGACTTTTGCAACCCATATCCGTGGACCCTCCAATCTGTTCAGGAAAACGTCTCCATCTCCCCCAGGGGGGGGGTAGGACCCGATCGCTCGATTTGGGCATTGGGGATTTTCAATAAAGTGAAATTTTTGGGGAACTGCTACGTTCATTTACTATGGCATTTTCGGTCCCAGTGACATAAAAAATCTCTCTAAATGTTTGTTCAAAAGATCTTAGTAATATCATGATCAATTAGAAAAAATATTGACTCAAATCCGCCGGGGTCTTAGTGGATTAACCCGCTGGCAAAATAGTGTAATTTCGATACGGTCATTTAGATTTAAATATTCGGACCAGTCTGTCGTTAGTCAAGTCTGTCGGTAACCATTCGATATGCGTAAGCTCGCCCTCCTACCGTTAATTCGTGAAACAGATTAGCACCCGGACGGACGTTTGATGCCGTTTTTTAAATTTACTGTTGCTGTTAGGTTGGCATGTCCTACCCCCCCTGCTCTCCCCGAGGTCGGGGGAAGTAATCCGCCACAAACATTAGCGAACCATGGTTCTGGTATCCCGCACTGTCGGGGTCTGTCGACGTGCCGTATGTGCGCGTAAGAGACACTTAGCCAGACCAATCAGTACCAGGCTTATTTTTTGCGCAGGATTTAAAACGGGCCCTGGGAACTGACTACGCGGCTGTTGACAGTGACAACCACCTGGGTTGTCGCGTGCGCACATTGTGATTTGGCTCAATTAGCAGGTGTTTGGCCTCTCATGTCCCGATTTCTCGTTTTAATATTTTATTTTAATTGTGTATTAGTTTATTTATTAGTTATTTCATTTTATTCAACTCTAATCAATATAAAAGTACTAGTAGTGTTATTATTATTATCATTAAAAATTCCGGAAACCTTGTCGTGTACATTTAAATTGCCTCATAACGATATACGACAAAATCATGTTTTGTTGATAGTTTTGGATCACTAATCGAATAAAGATCTCCATTTCAATTTAATTCGCATTTCAATAACCCTGCGCCTCTGCATCTAAATGAGCTTGATGAAGACAATTTTTTCATGGCTCGTAGTGGGGAAAATCTCATAATCTATACTATAAACACAGATCTGTCTGTCCGGCTATGCCTTTGTCGTTATACTTTGACATAGGGGCTGACACCGGGTTGGGGGGGGGGGGCGCTTCAATATTAATGGATATCGGGATGTTAGGCTCGTACTTCCAAATCCAAGGGCATTCGGTGCAGAGGACTGAAAAAAAATAGGGGCCTTTGGGTGAGATGGCCAAATTACCCAAAAATAGGGGTTTTCTGAGTGGCAAATATGGCAAAATGTCCAAAATGGTTCCTTTGGGTGAGATTTTTTGGCAAAATTTTCTAAAAAATAGTAGGCTTGGGTAACAATTTTATTTTCCCCACTAGGGTCTTTGGGTGACAGTGGTAAAGTTTCACAAAATATGGGGTCTTTCATTTTGGGTGATGGGGTGTTTGGGGTGCAACGATTCTGAAAAAGGCGGGTCCTAAACAGCTTATATATACTCTCGTTGGGGGAAAATTTGATTGACTGGAGCGGTCACTGGGAGCGGTCCCTAAACGGGTTGATCACTATTCACTGATGCAAAACTTAGCGACATTAGGCTACATGGGCTACATATTTCTCCAAGCCAATGATGGCTTGTTTTTTTTTTTTTTTTTTTTTTGAGAGTCATCGGCAGGTCCTTTTGTAATTTTCTCGGACAGCGGCCCAGTTAATAAGCTATTGCTCCCAACAGTTCCTGGTAGTTCATTCGTACATTCTTCACAGCAAATCGTGTGGAACATGGTTGTGGTGACTCGATATTTACGTGGTGTCCTGTTTGGTGGAAGTTGCAGGTGTGTTCCCGTTTCCCATTCGCAAAGGCACTAAAATCTGTGGTGGGCTGTTTTTGGCAAGTCCTCGAATCCCTTGTACGGCACGATGCCTTCATCGAGAGATAATAGCAGATCACAGTGGTATTTCTCTTGTCAATTTCCGCTGAACGTGTCATAGGCGAATGGATTCTCTCCCACGGATTACTTGCCGCAGGTGTTGAACTTGTGCGCTTTCTCTTCTTGGGTTTTTTCTGCTTTCCATCCTTTTGGGGTCGGTAGTTGGATCGGCACAAGAGATGCTACCATATAGGGGTTTTCAATTTTTTTTCTTTCCTCAGCGTACGCGCAAATAAGCTGCTTTCGGGGCTAACCAGGATGGATGACAGTAATCCTTGGCGTTGTCTCAGTTTTGGTCAGTCCCATTCAACACGTGGATACTAAACCAAGCGCGGTTTTCCGGCGACCGATTATCTCTGCTGGGCCCTATTCTTTCTCAACCGAACGTTTGTCCAGTGCGCGATTTCTTTGAAGAGAGACGGAAAAACTCCGCAAAGTAGTCCGGGGACCGTCCTTTTGTTCGGCGGTCCTAATGGTCGCCGTCCACCGTGAGAGGTCCGTCTCCTCACCGGTGGAGATAATGGTGTCCATCTCTTTTGGTCGTAGAAACGTGAACAGGAACCCTCGCTTTCAGTCATTTTCTGCCCCAGTTATGTCCGATCCCTTTGTCGCGGCGGGCTGTCTTCCTGATACAACTGCAGTCCTGATCCTGAGGTCAGGGGGTCGCGGGGTGGGCGGTCGGGCCAGCGTTGGGTCCATGTCCATCTCTTCATCATCATCATCGGATCGCCCCCCCCCCCCAACGCCCGTATCAGGAACGGCTACCCAGGGAACAACAACGCGTTGTTCTGATCTGAGCATGGTAGCCTTGCCCTATTTGCTGTAATGAGGCAAACCGGGCCCTTCCCCTCCCCTTTGCCTTCGCATCAACGTGTCGGGGAAGCCCCCGGCTCAGTTTGATGTTGAATTGAATAGCGCCATAGTCTGCTGAGCGTTTGCCGCCGGTTGTATCAGACTCGTCATACGTTCCAAAAAACAAAAACCTTATCAAACTCAACACCAACAATGCGTAATGCAGTCGTATTAAACCTGCTGAATTCTTAAATTCTTATACGCACAAATCCCTACAACAAAAAAATTAGGCACAGCGACAAACTTTACAATCAATCATCGGACCTTCAAAAGACAAGCGGACCTTTGTGCGTTTTTTGGGGGGGGGGGGGGGGGGGGGGGGGGGTGGCGTCGCACCCCCGCCATCCCACCCCCCCCCCCCCCGCATACGGCCTCTCTGCGAGCACGAGTTCCACTGCAATTTTTGAATTTTCCGCTCAAATGATGTTTCATAATTTTGCTAGTTCCTGACTGTATTACTAACTTTTAATAGTTATAAATGGTTTCTAAAATGAGATAAAGTTCCCAGCCAGTTGTAGTATAAAGCAAAATTCCTGATACCAAAATAGTGAAAGGAAATATAAACAATTTTTCGCTCCATACATATACTTGAAATCAACGCATCGCAAACCACGCTGTATTCTTCACTAAAATTAAACCTCCATTTGTCCTGGGCTTTGCATTGGGTGCATAACTCCCATTCCCAGACACGCCGCATGCTGGTTGATTTGCAGCCCAGAGTCGCGCCCGTAATAGTCATGTCTACCGACCTGTTATAACAGCACGTCCCATTTACCCTCGGCATTCATTACCGTTACAATTAGTATATTGTAGCGTCCGTTTTAGTAGGACTTGATTTGTAAAATGCTAGTTCCTGCCTTTATAACCCTCCCTCGTGTCCACGTAATGAACACGGCTAAGCCACTGAAATTTACACTAGACTTTTCACTCCTATCCGTGGACCCTCCGATCTGTAGGTAAAACGTTCCAAGCTCCCCCAGGGGGGGTATGACACGATCTGCTCGATTGGGGCATTGGGTATTCCCAACGTTAATTTGGGGAACTGCTACGTTTATTTAACTATTGCAGTTTCGGTCCCAGTGACAATTAAAAATCTCTCTTGAACCTTTGTTCAACAAAGATCTTAGTAATATCTGATAATTAAGAAAAAAATATTGACTTCAAAATCCGCCGGGGTTAGTGGATTAACCCCGCCTGCAAAATAGTGTAATTTCGAATAACGGTCATTTAGATTTAAATATGCGTGACCAGGCCTGTCCTTTAGTCCACGTCTGTCTGTAACCGTTCGATATGCTTAAGAGCGCCCCTCCTACCGTTAATTCTTGAAACAGATAGCACCCCCGGACGTTGATGCCGTCTTGAATTTACTGTTCTGTTAGGTTGGGGGGGGGGCATGAGTCCTACCCCCCCCCCCCCCGATCTCCCCGAGGTCGGGGTAAGTACTCCGCCACAAACACTAGTCAAAACACATGGTTCTGGTAATACTCGCACTGTCTCTCGACGTGCGTATGCGCTTAATAACACTTAGCCAGACCAATCTGTGACGACTTATTTTTTTTTTTGCGCAGTATTTAAAACGGGCCCTGGGAACTGATAGCGGCTGTTATGGCACTGCTCCACGTATCAAATCATGGCGAGTTTCATGCGCCGTATATCGAGTTTACCACCCCGCTATATGTCGAGTTTTATACAGCGCTGGCTATCCCAGTTTGAACTCTATGGTGCCGAGTTTCATCGAATCATGTCCATATCATAATCATGTCCATAATAAATCATGCCGAGTTTTAAAACAAACTTGACATGATTTTTTTTCAACATGTGGCCAACTGGACATGATTTTTGTTTCCTCAATGAAGGCAACTCGGACATGATTTTTTTTCCAAACATGAGCAAACTCGACATGATTTTTTCTCAACATGAGCAAACCTCGACATGTTTTTTTACACATACACCAAAAAACCTCATGTCCGAGTTTTTCCGCCCGTCACCATGTTAGAAAATAGCATGTCGGATGTTGAACTGGACATGATTTATGCAAACTCACCATATGAGAGCAAACTCGATGTATAGAGGGAGCAAACTGTACATATAGCGCTGTAAACTCGACATATCACGCTGCACACTCGAACATATGGCGAGGAAAACTCGATACACAGAGCGTGAAACTCGACATGCGCCGGAAAACTAACGCGCCATGATTTGATACGTGTAGCGTAAAACTGGACATTATTATTATGTCAAACTCACCATATAAGAGCACAAACTCGATGTATTATGATGGCAAACTGGACAGATAGCGCGTAAACTCGACATATAACGCTGCACACATTCGACATATGGCTAGAAAACTCGATACACATCGCGTGAAACTCGACATGGCGGGAAAACTCGCCATGATTTGATTACGTGGAGCGTGCATAGGGGCTGTTACAGTGACAACCACCTGTGGTTATGGCACGCTCCACGTATCAAATCAAGACGAGTTTTCAATGCGCTGTATTCGAGTTTACCCCCGCTATATGTCGAGTTTAGAGCGCTGCCTATCCAGTTTTAACTCTATTTGCCGAGTTTTCATAAATCATGCCATAACCTAAATCATGGCGAGTTTTAAAAAACTGGACATGATTTTTTTTTTTCAACATGTGCAACTGGGCATTATTTTTTTTCATTCCACATGAGCAAACTCGACATGATTTTTTCTCAACATTAGCAAAACTCGACATGATTTGTTTCTCAACAATGAGCAAAACTCGACATGATGTTTTTTCTCAACATGAGCAAATCTCACATGTATTTTTTTTTACACATACACCAAAAACTCATGTCGATTTTTATTATTATTATTATTATTAACGGCTCACACCTCGACATATGGCGAGAAAACTCGATACACAGCACGTGAAACTCGTACATGCCGGGAAAACTCCCATGATTTTGATACTGTGGAGCGTTGCCGACACTGGGGGTTTCGCTTGCGCACTAATTGTGAATGTTGGATCAATTACAGTTTTTGGCCTCTCAGTCCCGATTGCTCGGTTTAATATTTTATTTGAACTTTATGAGATGTTTAAAAAAACCAAAAAACATAAAAAAAAAAAACTAGAAAAATAATTATTTATTATTATCATTATCATCAAATATCCGGAAACCCCTTGTCGGGTACTTATTGCTATATTACTATTATAACGGTACAACATCATGTTTATTTTGGGGGATAGTTTGTATCTACCCGAAATAAAGATCTCCTATTTCAATTTTATTCGCATTTCATAACCTGGCGCCTCACTTGCCATCTGTAAATGAACTGATGAAGAACAATTTTATCATTGCTCGTATTGAAAATCTCAGATACTATACTACTAAACCAGATCTGTCTGTCCGGCGATGCATTTCGTTATACTTTTACATATGGGCTGACCCGGGTTGGGGGGGGGCGCCTCACATAGTAAATGGATAGGGTGTTATGCCCTCGTACTTCCAAATCCAAGGGCATTCGGTGACAGAGGACTGAAAAATAGGGGCCTGGGGGGGGGTGAGAGATGGAAAAAATTACCCAAAAATAGGGGTTTTCTGAGTGGCAAATAATGCAAAAATGTTCCCAAAATGGGGTCCTTTTGGGTGAGATTTTTGCAAATTTTTCTAAAAAGAGGTCTTGTTTGGGTAAAATTTTAAAAAAAATTTTCCTCCCCCAAAATAGGGTCTTTTGTGTGGACAGTGGGACATGTTTCACAAAGATAGGGGGTCTTGCATTTTTTGGTGAAATGGGTGTTTTGATGAGTGAAAACGATTGCTGAAAAAGGCGGGTCTAAAAAACATCTTTTATATATATAACGATATACGCTTCGCTTCCAAGATGGGAGGGCCCGGGGGCTGGGGGAGGACAGTCCCTGGGACTTTGTTATCAGGGTTTTAGAGTGCCCCAAAGGACAAAGTTCATCTAGGGTCAATTGCGTAGAACTACGTGACCTGGGCGTTCTGTGGTCAAAAGTACACACATAAGGTCGAAGGTCAACACCTGTTGCAGATGCACTAGTTATGGTAATGTTTCGCAAATTACCCTTAAAATGGGTTTTCGGTTTTAATTTTCAGCTCGGCAATGTATCTGAACACTTCGGGAGGTGGGAGGGGGAGAATTTCTCCCTAACGCGAGGCTTTTACGGGGCGCAGCGGGCCGACCAAGCCATTAATATCCGGCTACAAAATATGGAATGAGGGTTTAATGTGAAGGAATTTATTAAAAGAAGGAGAAGAAAACGGGGAAGTAGGGCCAAAAATTACACAGGATTCTGGGTCGGACCGCTTCGTCTTTTATTTAAAAGTCAGCAGAAGTGCCCCCCCCCCCCCCCCCCGCGTAGGGCCTGTGGTTATGGGTACAGGAGGGACAAAGGGCGGTTCTCTGTTGGGTCAGATGCCTCCCCGTCACAAACCGGTGAGGACGTTGTTTATCCATGGAGTATAATTTATTCTCATTTTTAAACAGGAGCCTAATATTCGCTGCCAATTCTGGGGAAGAATTTTGGTTATTTTGGGTTAATTGAGGTTCACAAGTTTTGTTATTTTAAATAGTAAAAATTGAAAAGAAATCACAAAAAAACAGCAAACGTAATAGAACCATCATGTTCACATAAAGCGATAGGAAGGAAACGGCATGGAAATCAAATAAAAAAAAATCTGGTTTAATTAAATGTGGATTGACCTTTACTATCTAATATTTGGGTATGGAAAAGTACAAGTTGATAAGTTACTAGCTCACCCATTTGAACATACATTTTTTTTAATTGAATTTAATACTTTGCTATCTTCAGTTGGTATGGAACAACTTGCTGTAACATTGAAATTGGGAAAAGATTTTCGTCAGACAGCTGTATAGCGGTGGGAAAAATTCGGTTTTCTGGAAGAATGTACACCACTGGGCTTGGTAAAAATGGAGAGCTTGGTGCTTGTGTGGCACCAGACAGTATGCATGAGTATGCCCTATTTAATTTTTAGAATTGAATCAGCCCATCTCAATGGGAAAATACCTACAAACCAAACCAACAACATAAAAAAAAAAATCACAAGGACAATTTCTGTATTCTCCTTCCCCGTCTTTTTTATTTAATTGTTGTTTGTTTATTGTTCCATACTATAGGGGGTGAGGATTGAGAATAAAAAGGAAGGGGAGGGAAGAAAAGAGCGACGGTGAGAGGAAGGTAGGGTCAGAGGCTTGGATCCTCTGATAGGCCCTAGAAACAATGTATTTACACAAATTGATATCACAAAGCACGAAAGTGATCTTGAAAAAACGCTTGCAACTGTTACTCTGCCTATCATGCACCTATCAAACTTATTAAAGGCGTCTATTCAATTAGCTGCGGTCGCGTAAATCGATAAATGAAACCCAGTCGCGTGTCATTGATACCACCTGTTTGTGTTCGTTGTCTTTGGTCCCCCGGATTAGCATTCAAAATAACCCGTGATGTGCGCAAGGTATGCCTGTCACGTTACTTGTCAATCGATACGCTAGGGACAGTTTCCCTACAGATTCGTACAGTCTCGGCGGCCTCCTACCATAGGTTATTCCAGGATCCCTGTGCAATTCACAGCTCTGGGACAAGTTGGTTGGCAGGGCCTGCCAGCTCTGGGTGGTAAGCTTAAAAGTTCCTCAAGTTTTGAGTTTAGAATCATTAATCTTTTAACCAAGTGCGCTCTAAACCCAGAGCCAGAGCCGAGACTGAGGTATACAGTCTACTGCCTGTATTAACCCCAATTAGTTTCCAATGTTAATGTAATTGTTAATATTTTGAAAGCCCATATCGGTACGGTTCAATGATATAGGTCTCTCGCTTGATAAACTTCGCTAAAGTGAACATTTTCAAAGTTTTTTGAAGAGTATCTTCACTCTTATTTTAAACTCAACATAAGCTCCGATTTGGATCCAATTTGAAATTTATTTTCCTGATTTGAAAGATTATCAACAAGATGTGTTCTTTTACTAAACTGCCTGTACATTTTGTACAAAGTTTTGTCAATAAACAATACGGAGTGGTTTTTAGATCACTAGTGCAAATCTAATCTATATTCAAATCCCGTTTACTGTGCATACGGGGAACGTAAAATAAAGGCCTGTCTAGACCTCTGCGGCCTCCTGTTTAATTAATACTTTTTACTGACACTCCCGTGGGGTGTCCAGGTGGGTTCAGGGAACTAACCTAAGTATCGAAATTAAACGGGCGATCGATTTTAATATTTAAAAAATCTAAAAAGTATATCGTGTGAGTCGTAAAATTGACACAATGTAGTTTGTGGGCCCCTAGGAACCCACCCCTTATTACGTGTTAAGAAGTATAAATATAAAAGGATTAAAAAAACGTCTATCGACATAAATGGGGCTTTAAAAAAGTATAAATATGAAAGTTAAGAAGTAAATATCAACGGATTAAAGATGTGCTGTCACAGTGGGGGTTGGGGAGATTCTTGCCAATATATGGACCATAAGCAGTGAGGCTGGGGTGGGGGCGCTTTAGTTCTTCATGTTTTTATCTGCCCGATTACTCTGATGATGTTAACACCAGTAATCATCGGCAAGTAATTTAAAACAATGTTGTTTGCCGCTGCCAATAAAATGCCTCACTTATTCAGCACATTTTTGTAATTTGGGTGCGTTTTTTTTTCCTTCATGTTATTGCTCAAATATTTAGTTAAATCAATCATATTTTTTCATCTCCTTTTCACAAAGGGTTTTCTCATTGGAGCAGAAAGTGGTAACACTTGCTGTACTCTCCGACTATTTCGATAAATACCATGACATCGCCAACGGCATTGCCCACACTGGTTATCTCCGGTAATCATGGTCTTGCCTCGAATGACCGTTTCTGTCCTGGAGATCTACGATGGCGTGGTAACATGCTCATTCTTGGTGCTCTTAACATGGCACATCGTGGTTTTGTGGAATTGAGCCTCTCGTTAACCATTAAGCGCATACAGGAGATCGAGAAGGAACCCCACTGACACTGATGATGGCAACGTTCATAAACTCGAAATCGACAAGAGCACACCTGTTTGAAAAACGACTAGTTCAAAACTTGCGACAAACTGAAAGAACATCAAACTCATTAATGTTGGACTTAACTTTGTTCAACAATTTTCCATTTTAATTGCGTTGCTTATTGCTACTATTGCAACGGGCGACTTCTTCTACAACAAACCGGTTGGTAATATAGCTTGTTCCTCCGCCACAAAGATATTGGGTTTTTCATCTTATAAAGCAGCTGCTCTGGCACAGTTTGGTTTTTTTGGACACCTACGGTGAATTATTGTCTTTCCACTGTCAACAAAACTGTTTATCCAGATAAACGTTACTTTACCTGTGTACTTTGATAACATCCCTAGCGCTTGCTGTAGATCCATTTTTGCAACCTACCATTCCTACTCAGGGTTGATGTTGACAATCTGCAGCTTTGGTTCTCCGGTAAAGCACTGATATTCCTGCAGTATCATAAAGTACACATGCTGACAACGAGATTGGCAATCTTGCACAATGTTGTTAGCCCCTGGATTGTGGTTGCATTCTCTGTGGGTTCAATCTTCAGCGGCTATTTTTCAGGTACGCTTTTCAGATCTCATTCTTCATTGATATTCAAAACACCAAAACTTGTTTACAACCCATTTCAATGTTGATCCCTCATAATTTTCATTTCAAATTACGTGGAGCTATTAAATTAGCTGCGGTCGCGTAATCGATAAATGAAACCCAAGTCGCGTGTCATTGATACCACCTGTTGAGTTCGTGTCTGTGGTCCCCGGATTAGCATTCAAAATTAACCGAGATGTTCGCAAGGTAATGCGGTCACGTTACTTGTCAATCGATACTGCTGGAGACAGTTTCCCTACAGATTCGTACAGTCTCGGCGGGCTACTCACTACCTAGTGTTAATTCCAGGAGCCCTGTGCAATTCACGCTCTGTGGACAAGTTGGTTGGCAGGGCTGTCCAGCTAGGGGGTGGTAAGCTGAAAAGTCCTCAAGTTTTGAGTTTAGCATTATCTTTTAACCAAGTGCACTCTAAACCCAGAGACAGAGCCGAGACCGAGGTACAGTCTACTGCCTGTATTACCCCAAGTTCAATGTTAATTTGTTCATATTTTGAAAGCCAATATCGGTACGGTTCAATGATAGAGGTCTCCGCCTTGATAAACTTCGCTAAGTGAACATTTTCAAAGTTTTTTGAAAGAGTAATCTTCACTCTATTTTTACTCAACATAAGCTCCGATTTGGATCCAATTTGAAATTTATTTTCTTGATTTGAAAGGATTATCAACAAGAATGGTTCTTTAACTAACTGCCTGTGCATTTTTGTACAAAGTTTTTGTAAAGTAAACAGATACGAGTGATTTTTAGATCACTAGTGCAAATCTAATTAATATTCAAAATCCACGTTGACTGTGCATACGGGGAACGTAAAATAAAGGCCTTTCTAGACCTCTGCGGCCTGCCTGTTTAATTAATACTTTTTACTGACACTCCCGTGGGTGGACAGGTGGGTTCATGGGGAACCTAACCTAATTATCGAATTAACGGGGCGATCGATTTTAATATTTAAAAATCTAAAAAGTATATCGTTAGTCGTAAAATTGACACAATGTAGTTTGTGGGCCCTAGGACCCACCCCTTTACTTACGTGTTAAGAAGTATAAATATAAAAGGATTAAAAAAACGTATCGACATAAATGGCTTTAAAAAGTATAAATATGAAAGGATTAAGAAGATAAATATCAATGGATTAAAAGATGGTGCTGTCACAGTGGGGGGTGGGGAGATTCTTGCCAATATATGGACCATAAGCAGGTGAGGCGGGGGTGGGGGCGCTGAGTTCTTCATGTTTGATCTGCCCGATTAATCTTGATATGTTTAACACCAGTTAATCATCGGCATAGTATTTAAACAATGTTTGCCTCTGCCAATAAAATGCCTCACTTATTCAGCACATTTTTGTTAATTTGGTGCGTTTTCCTTCATGTATTGCTCAAATATTTATTTAAATCATCATTATTTTGTTCATCTTCCTTTCACAAAGGTTTCTCAATTGGAGCAGAAAGTGTAACACTTGCTGTACTCTCCGACTATTTCGATAAATACCATGACATCGCCAACGGCATTGCCCACACTGGTATATCTACCGGTATCATGGTCTTGCCTCTAATGACGCAGTTCTGTCTGGAGATCTACGGATGGCGTGGTACGATGCTCATTCTTGGTGCTCTTAACATGCACATCGTGGTTTGTGGAGCTCTCGTTAGACCATTAAGCGCATATCAGGAGATCGAGAAGGAACACCAACATGACACTGATGATGGCACTGTTCATAAACTCGAAAGCGACAGAGCACCTGTTGAAAAACGACTATTTCAAAAACGTGCGACCAAACTGAAGAACATCACTCATTATTTGGACTTAACATTGTTCAACAATTTCCATTTTATGGCGTTGCTATGGCTATCTATTGCAAACGGCTACTTCTACACCGGTTGGTTAATATATCTTGTTCCTCACGCAACAGATATTGGGTTTTTCATCTTATAAAGCAGCTGCTCTGGCAACAGTTGGTGGGTTTGGACACCTTACAGGTAATATTGTCTTTCCACTGTCAACAAAAATGTTATCAGGAGAAACGTTACTTTACCTGTGTACTTTGATAACATCCCTAGCGCTTGCTGTAGATCCAATGTTTGCAACCTACCATTCCTACTCAGGGTTGATGTTGACATCTGCAGCATTTGGTCTCGGTAAAGCAATGATATCCTGCAGTATCATAAAAGTACTACATGCTGACAACGAAGATGGCAATCTTGCAAATGCTGTTAGCTGGATTGTGGTTGCATTCTCTGTGGGTTCAATCTTCAGCGGCTATTTTTCAGGTACGCTTTCAGTATCTTCATTCTTCATTGATATTCAAACCAAGAACTTGTTTACAACCCATTTATGTTGATCCCCTCATAATTTTCATTTCAATAAGTGGTGCTAGTAATACCAGAGTTCGAATCCGGCCAAGCGCGTTTTTTCTTCAACACTTGGCTATTTCCAGGAAAAGATTAATTAAACAATTCATCCTGGAGAACTAAGTAGTTGAAATTTCAAAATGCACAATTATTACCACTACATGTATCTGCTTAACTACGTAACACTAAAGGGCTAATACTCTAAGCGCTGAGCCACGCTTTTCCACTCTATGCAACCATTGACAGTGGGGATAAAGTGGGGGGAATGCCACACTGCCAGTTAATTACCCATGTGAGTTTGCAGTGATTTCTTATACAGTGTAAGCTAGTGTATACTGCTCAGTGCATCTCAGATGAAAAGGGACCTTAGATTTATACTAACCAGGGCCGGAATAATAACATTTGTAATCATAGTTAAAATCTACCATTTGGTTAAGTGATGACAAAATTCAGATTTCAGATTTTTTTCTTATTTGGTTTCATCTCAAACATTCAATTAGAATCGTTACAATATAGTAAACAAAATATAAAATAAAGATATCGTGGTGCCTTCTATATAACGTAATAAGAAGCCACCCAGTATAGAAAATAATTACAATATTATAACTATATAGTAGGGTCGTTTGAGGCAATTCCGTGCCCGTGGAGAGCAGAGCAATGTTTCTCGGTGGATTTGTCTTCCTTGATAGATAAATAAAAAAAAATTAGCGGGGGTGCCCCTCGCAAAAGGGTGGGAGGAACCTGTGAGAGCCCAAAATTCAAAATGGCCGCCATCGACCATTTTAGAAATATCTATATTGAAAGTTTGTCCTACTAGGCTGATCAAAATATGGTATTAGGGGTTTTGGGGGTCAAGGGATTCATTTCTGATGTGGTTTAAATGATTTGGTGCCTCCCTTTACTCTAAAATTCAAAATGGCCGCCAAAAATCACCACCATTACACAAAATTAGCTTTATCAAAACTTTTCAAACAGAATGTGTAGAACTAGGTGTTTTTGAATTGGTTTTAGGGTTAATGAATGCAATCTCATCAAAATTTAGTAACAAATGTTCCCATTTGTTTGGAATCCAATATGGCCGCCATGATGACACTAGAAAATGGCTAGCAATACTTAATATTAAGCATAATTGTGAAATTAGGAGCACATGTATTAATGATTTGCACTAGCCTAGTAGAATAAACCTTTAGGAAAACTACTGTTTGATCCATTTAGAATGTTGAGTATGAATTCCGGTCACAGAATTTCACGAGATGATCCAACTTATCTGTGGATGATGCTTTTAGATGATCATCCTGTATGTTGTGAAAATGATGGAAACCCTCGTTTAATATGATTATTTTCATGTTAAAGGTGCTTGTTCCGATTTATGTTTATTGTGTTTATGTCTTGGAATGAGAGCCCAGCACTTGCACATACGCCTCATCAAGTACCGTGGGATACAGACTTTTGATGGTAGAAGCAGTACTGCATACTGTAAAGCCCTATTCAATATTGTGCTATTATTGATGGCTAACCATTAATTCGGCGTTTCTTTTATTAAATCTTGTGAATGACAAAGATTTGAGGGCTCATATTTCAGGATGACAATGAGAAAAATCCGGCCTTTTATCTGATATCAAAATCGATACTACTTCCGCGTAAATCAGGGGGTCCCAAAGATGATCGGAACACGAACCTTTAATGTACATCTCAGTAGAGTTTTAATAATTTACTGTTTTGTATATTTTCAGGTTTGCTTGTAGATACATAGTAGCATCAACATTCACTAACAGAGAACTGCAAGCATGTAGATAGAACTATTAACCCAATATACAGAGTACTAGTGAACATGTCATATGATTGTGTTTTAAAATGTGGCAAGCAATGCTTGCCACATGATACTATCAACGAAGGTAAATGGAGAAGCCTCGAAGTTAAAGCCAAGAACTGGTCAGGACTTGACCGATTTGGTGATGTGTACAGCAGCAGCACCTCATGGAAAAATGGACCTAAAGGTCATTATATGCACAAGGCATGCTACATATCAATATCATCTGCAGATAAGCTGAGCAAAGCAGAACAACGTAAAGAGAAAGAGGCAATTCCTCAGCTTTCCAACGAAGAGTCAACGTCAGAAAAATGTGATCATGGGTCAATGAAATATTCAGCTTCCAAGCGTCTGCATTCGTCTGTAGGCGGGCCTCTACATGATAAAATGAAGTGCGTTTGGTGCATGGAGGGTGAAGATGCTAAACACCCTGGTAGAAAACAGGGGAAGTTGATCAGAATCCAAACACATGCAGCATGGAGCGCCTTCAAACGACACACAGTTCTGGTTGAAGATATGGAGCTGCGGAATCGCCTCGCTCGTCTGGTTGAGTCGACGTCAGCACTATCAGATCCATTTGCAGCAGATATCATGTATCATCGCTCATGTTGGCTGAAACACATATCAAACTCAACAGTCACGCCAGATGATGCAATGCACCTCCAGGACGTATCTCTTCTTGAGGCTAGGAGTTTGTTCTTCAGACATGTGGATTCAGTTATCTTCAATGAACATGAAATTCGGTCACTTCAATCACTCTTGATGGACTACAAATGCGTCGTTGGCGACTATGGCTATCCAGTGGGTGATGTAAAATCATCATATCTAAAGGTGCTGCTGATTAACGAGTATCACGAAAAAATGGCTTCAAGGAAAGAATAGAGATGAATAAGAGTGAGTGGGTCTATGATGTTCAAGGTGGTGGTGACTATATTGAGGCTGCTATCTCCTCACTATGCCTTCGTGTTGAGCAGCTACTGCAGAACATTGCTCCACGGCTGTCAAAAAAATCAAGGACACGCCAACCGTCCCATGGCCGCCTCGTGCATCGTGTAGACAACCTCGAAGAGTGTGAAGAGGTGTGTAAGTTGCTACTGCAGCTGTTGACCTGGCTTAAGCAGATCAAAAGAAAAACTCCAGATCTCAAACCCACTACACTCAGTCTAGCCTCCATGATGACCTACTACATTACTGGGCAGCGTACAACCAGTGTTATCAACCTTGGTGTCAATGTCCATGGTATGACCAGAAGCAAAGACCTAGTAGAAACTCTCCACAAGAGTGGTATCTGTATCAGCAATGAAGACACACTGTTTTTTGTATGACCACTGGGCTTTGATGGATGTTAAAGCATATGAAACCTGCCCACAGGAGATTGCAGATGCCAAGCCAGCTATTGTAATCGTGGACAATGATGACTTTAAAGTTGATACTTTGACAGGGGATGCAACAGGACCTCATCAAACGAATGTTATGTTTGTGCAGCCACAGAGTTATGAAAAGACACCAGCTGTTGAGAACACTCCTGCGAAGCTCGCTAAGAGAGAAATCTCAGCACAACTGAAGCAAAAGTGTACAGAACTCAGGTAGCAAAAGTGAACCACCAGTTCGTTCCAATGTAGATCCACCTATTAATGGTACAGCCCCTCAGCGTGCTCGCTCTGTGATACATGCACTGTCACGTACGAACGCAGATGGAAAAAGACCACTACCAGAGGAGCAGCCGGTTCCAGCTTACAGTGGGGCTCAGTCCTGTCGCCATTCACCAACAGAAAAGAGCAAACCATATTACCACACGACTTACAATGAACCTCCAAGCAAGTCAGTGCTGTATGACATAATGCTAAAGCTAGTAGTGGCTATGCGTGAAAAGAGTATACCATTCTCATTTCTTGTTGGGGACATGCCCACCTACAAGACTACTGTGCAACTCAAGGCCGAAAATCCAGAATTGTTCAAGGACATCATTCCCATCCTCGGCGCTTTTCACCAGCAAATGTCGTACATCTATGCCATCTACAAGAGATTTAAGGGCTCTGGCATGGCGGATACTTTGGTTACAGCTGGAATCATCGCAGAAGGGTCTGTTGATCAGGCACTTCGTGGCAAGCACTACGCTGCATCATGTTGTGGAGGGAATGTCTGATACAGGAACGCCTTAAGAAAATACATGCATGCAACTCAGAGAATGCGAAGTTGTGCATTAACATTTTACGCAAAGCACTGACAGAGAGCCAAGAGGCACTAAATAAAGCACATATGGATCTGGAGGATAGTGATGACATAAAGGAGTTGGTAAACAAAGTTTATGAGAAGCCTGGTAGTGACATGGGAGATTTCTGGGTTTCATTTCTGGAAATGACAGATCCTCTTGTCCAAAGCATACATGCATGCCATGTCCAAAATTTCTCGGAATACCTGTCATCCACTTACGACATGCTAGCTGGAATGATGGCATATGACAATCACGAGTATGGTAGGTGGCTGTCAGATTATTGGGCTATGTTGGCTTCATTACCTGATGAGCAAATGGCCTTCTTCACTGACCACTTTGCCCAGTCAATGACCGGAGCTCCGTACTCTTGCCAGCCAATGGACATGTGGATAGAGACCACTATGAATCTGAATTCAAAGCTGAATCAAGGATGGTTTCTGCTTCTGCAGAATAAGAAGCAATTGTTCTCAACGACAAGAAATGCTAACAATGTTGCAAGGGTGAAAGCTACTCTAAATAGGAATCTCAAGTGTCATCATCGCAGTAGGAAGCATGTTGAGTGCCAGCCAGCAAGGATGAGAAAAGATGAGCAGGCAATTCAGGACCTGCTGACCTGCAATCTGGCCTAATTGCATCACCAAAGCTTGTCAATGATCTTAAGACAGCGCTAACAGATGGAACAACTCAGGTTGAAACCCTTCTGCAAGAGAGATAGTCAGGTAGCCATGGTCCAACTTATGGCCTGACCGTAAAATTGAGTATGGACACAATTTTTCTGCTGAAAATGATAGATAAGGGTGTGTAGAATAATAATCTGCCGGGTGCCACCTGGGCATCCTTGAGCATTTTGAGAAATCCAAGATGGCTTCGCCATAAATGATAATTATCTACTCAACCCTATATTATCAAACTATGGAGTTACTAGATATACTATAGGACCCAATGAACAAATGCATGGCACTTGTAACATTGAGTCATACTTCAAATACAAAATGGAAGCCAAATCTAATAATTTTAAAATATTCCATATAACAGCAAATACCAAATGAAGTAAAAATATGAAGTATTTAGGTTATGTTGTTAGACACAATAAATGTATTTCTGATACTTTTAAGGTTAAACGTGCATAATCTTCAAAAAAAACCGGACACATATGTCTAAATATTACCTTCAAGTATAAATTATTGTGTCAATGAAACAATTAGAAATGTACCTATGATCATAACCAAGTGATGCCAGGTAATCCCGATAAATAAAAATGGGTCAAGTTATAAATTGAGTGCAATATATGTGAAAAAATTTAATTCCTATTGTATATTTGACAACTTTGCTCCACATAAGTTTTATTTCGATTTTGGCGCATTTAAAACAAATTGAAATGTATGTTGTACAGTGGTTAGGATCAAAGGTACATTTCTAGTGTCATTGACACATTGATTTCGATTTGAAGGCTGTAATACTTATACATTTGTGCCAAGTATTTTTTAAGATGTTCACGTTTTTGGCTGTCATATTGATTGCCGTCATGTTACAATTTTAAAAGTATCAGAAATACGTTTAATTGTGTCTAACAACATAACCTAAGTACTTCTCGCCTATTTTTATCGAAGGTATTTGCTGTTATAAGGCATATTTTAAAATTATTGGATTTGGCTTCCATTTTGAATTTGAAATATGACTTAATGTTACAAGTGCCATACACTTGTTCATTGGATCCTATAGTATATCTAGGAACACCATAGTTTCATAATATAGGGTTATCATTTATGGCGACGCCATCTTGGATTTCTCAAAATGCTCAAGGATACCCAGGTGGCACCCGGCAGATTCTTATTCTACACACCCTAATCTATCATTTTCACCAATTAAATTGTGTCCATACTCAACTGTACGGTCACATGAAGGTTCTACCTGACTAAGAGTGTTTACAAAGACCAAGTCACTCACAGCAACCATCCACAAGAATAGAGGCAGAATTTTGCCAGTGATGAGATACATACCACATATAGTGCACCCATGAAGGTTGCCCAGATGGAGAGATCTGGCCTGGCAGCACTTGTAGACATTGCAGAGGGATCTGGAGTGATCAACCTTGATTCGGCCCTTGAAGGGCGAGTGACTGAGGAGTGTCTGTCAATGTATACTGTGGAAATGTATAATGTGGATGGATCAATGCGCAAGACCAACAAGAGCACCTTGTTACAGCTATTCAAACTTGAACCAGTTCCTGAGAAACCACAGGACTATATAAGTCTTGTAGACATGGGGCTGATCTGGCGGTTGGCCACACCCACACCTGAGGATAGGGAGGCCAGGAAGAGGGATGGTGATTCTTACTGCTGGAAAGACTACCTGGATGAAATCTGCTCTATCATCATATCCCGCCACTCTGCAGCATTCCTTATTATTTTGGTGAATGAAATATATGATATTCCCTACAGCATCAAAGATGATGAGCACGATCGAAGGGCAGCTAAACATCGACATATCCCAAATGTTTACCCCAAACCAGAAGATCTTTTTCCAGGAGCAGCTGAGTTTAGCAAGGTAATGGTTAATTCAGCAAACAAGGTCAGACTGCAGAAGCTTGTAAAGGAGCAGTTGGAAGCTAAAGTAGAGCAGGTGAATGGTAACGTCATATACTGTCAAGGCGAGATGTCAACAAATCTGAGCATTGGTGTGACGAGCAGCGACTATGGATTCAAGCATCCCGAAGCGGGGACAATACTACGTTCTGTATATGCCAAGCTGAGGATGCAAAACTACTCTCAAGCCGTTGTTATAGATAGCGAAGACACAGACGTCTACGTTGAAGCAGCGTACATCTCCCATATGATCCAGGGCGACCTGATGATCATGCGAAAGCATGCTTTTATCGATTCCCGTAGCATGCTGGCACAGGAAGTGGCAAAGATCATTATTCCTCTGCATCTGATTACAGGCTCTGACCACACATCAGCCTTCTATGGCTATGGAAAAAAAGCGTATGTTACAGAAGGTGATGGATGATCCTGACGCTAGGGAGCTTCTGTATAATGTAGGACATAATCTTGAGCTACCTAACGTAGTCAAGGATAACATGAAGGCACTCGTTATCTCTATGGTGTACGGCGAAGATGAAGCTATGACTTGTGGTGAGGCTAAGGCAGCTAAGTGGCACAGCCTGAAGAACAAAGTTACTTTGCGTCTACCACCAGATGATGACTCCCTAAACCACCATGTGGAGAGGGTGAACTTCATTACTGTCAAGTGCACTTTGATTTAGTAGAACACCCATCTCCAATTGTTCATGGCTGGCAAGTATTGAATGGCAAATGTCGGCCAGTGCGCCATAGTCTTCCACCATTGCCCATTCAGTTCACTCCTCGTGACAACGCAGTTGACACCAGCAGTAGCGACTGCGAGTTTGGAGAATCAGATTCAGATGAGGAGTAGAAATTCATTAATTATAAGTCGCTGTTAGTTGATGGTAACCTCGTCCTTGGAACTTAGAGCAACACAGTACTCCATTGTAAATGATAATATCAATGACATTACTTGTGTCATTTTGGTTGCCATTTTGGATGTGTATGAAATCGTCAGAGTGTCTTGTCTCTAAGATTCACTAAAAATTGAATCATATTATCTGCTAAAATATCTCAAGTACATTACATATACACAAAAATTATTGTATATGTGATACTTCATAATCGGATATACATATGCTTAATATTAACTCTGATATTAAGTATTGTTAACAATATTAGTGTTATTTTGGCAGCCATCTTGGATTGCAAACAAACAGAAGCATTTGTTAACTAGATTATGATAAACATTGGATACCTTAGCCCTAAAACATATTACTTACCACTTAGTTCTAAACAGTTCTGTATGAAAAGCTTTGATAGAGCAAGTTCTGGATAATGGTGGGGATTTTGGCGGCCATTTTGAATTTTAGATTGAAAGGAGGCACCAAATCATTTAAACAACATCAGAAGTGAATTCCTTGACCTCCAAAACCCCTAATACCATATTTTGATAAGCCTAGAGCAAGTAAAAGTTTCAATATAGATATTTCAAAAATAGCCGACGGGGGCCATTTTGAATTCTGTGCTCTCACAGATTCCGCCCACCCTTTTGCGAGGGGCACCCCCGCTAATTTTTTATTTATCCATCAAGGAAGACAAATCCACTGAGAAACATTGCTCTGCTCTCCACGGTCACGGAATTGCCTCAAACGACCCTAA
>JAMKCH010044093.1:0-12686 GCA_023653785.1 Ophioderma brevispina | reverse complement strand
TACACATCGATTTTTGCCGAAACAACACATACACACAACCCAACCATGGCCACGCACCCACTTCGTTGTTGAGCTGTTGTTGATAAGTCCGTCTGGAAGCACTCTCTGTATGATCAAGACCCTTGGGCAGAGATAACAGAGTGCTTATAGACGACTAGCATTAGCCCAAGACCCGTTTTCAAAATAATTTGGTTGCAAAACATTTAAAACTTTAAACCTACAATAAATTACCACATTTCACCTCATGTATCAAAAAATACCATAAACGAAGTCAGTAATTTATGTGGCTCCGAGAGCTTTAAAAAAAAAAGGGGGATTTTTTTTTTTTTTTAAAATCGAGATTTCTGGCCCCGAATTGATACACTTGTTAATGTTTATGTTGCGATGTAGCTTCAGCTTTACAAACAGTGTAAACGAAGGCGTGGAAAACGACCGTTACATGCGCGTTATTAATTGCGTTGATTCAATGGTATAAACGAGATGGAAATTTGGAATTTATCGCAAGTATCGTATACACTACAATGATAAATGGATGTACTTAAGCGTGTCCTACCTAGTCAAACTTGCTTGTACCCCTCTCCGCATCTACTTCTCAGAATGAGTCCAATTCTACTGTACCTAAATTCATGCCAATCATCACTAAATCTCGTGCAGCGGTTAGCTGGTAGTATGCGTGGGCATGACATCAACCAACGATATTATCATATAAAAATCAGAAGAAAAGTGCTGTGATGAACACACTCCAAAGTTCATCGGATGTGTTCAAACCGATTTGGACGGGCTTGTAGGTCATAGTTATTATTATCCAAACGACACGCTAATAAGTGTGTTATATTTGCACCGTGATGGTGGGTTGTTTGCAGAGCCGATTTTTGTTTGGGGGAGCAGGGAGAAGTGGATTTCTGAGGGATAAGTCATGAATTAGCGCAAATTTGGTATACTAGGGATAATCAATCATCTTTTTGGATTTTGTCCTGGGGGGGGGGGCGAATTGGGATGAGGATGACTTTGGGGAAGATTTCCCCGTGCCCGCATTCGAGTCTACACGATTCTCGCATGGGCACCCAGCAATTTCTAACCAATATCAACTGTAAGATATACAAAAATAAAAACGTGATAAAAGGTGTACCTTTAAATTAAAAGTCCCAGGAAATGAAATAGATTTGATGTGGTGTGTGATTAAGTCTACAGGAGGGAGAAAGCATTCAATATTTGGGTTTGGTGTGACATCATAGTGAAACTATTGAGTTTTCAGAGAGTAATACCCGAAAATTTCCGGTGACTGGTGTGAATCTTTCATGACACGACTGAAATCAGTAGTTTCACTATGAGTCACTGGTAAGTGTATTCTTTTTCTGGCACTGTTTATTGAAATGGAATGCCCCGTAAAGATTTGGACTGTAGGTTTATCATCTCATTTCCTGGGACCTTTAATAAAATGTTAAGGTCGGTGTATGACCATTCATTAGTGAAACTATTGATTGTCAGAGAGTAATAGAAAATTCCAGGTGACGTGTGAATCTTAGTCATGACACTGAATGGAAAATCAATTAGTTTCACTAATGATGTATGGTAGTGTATTGTGGGCGAAATGCAGAGGGTGTGCGTTTGAGCGGCGTCGTCCTTCATGACGTGTTAAGTTATGATGTCGTCCCTTTTTGGCAGTATATACGGCGAGCTGCGAGCGCTCGCCGCTCTCTTTGTTTTTTTTCCTAGATAGCGACTGGGACAGGTTCATTGAAGCCAAGGCTCTCAAGCCCACACTCCTGCAACGCTAACTTCATCTTCGCAAGCCAAGACGCCGGAGACCCATGCAAGTCCTATAAAGTTGATGAGAAAACTCTAAACTGGTCTCTGCGTGTGAGTTATTAAGTCATTGCATCCAGAGTTAGTGTACGAATGACTGCAAAGAACTATTAATACCACTTGATCAAAAGGTAACGGCAACCGACCCGCCCACCGCCTATCCACCGTCGTAGCCGGATGCTCGCTACCAATTTAAGATCAAGCAAGTGAAGAGAGGTTCCGCCACATTTGGTGGCAGCGGTCGGGAGATTACATTGAAAAAATAGTGACAATTATGAGCGATGACCCTATATCATGCCTTGTTGTGGGGACTGCATCTCCAGCTAAAGTGGGTGGTGATCGGGGGTCTGGTGTGCTAGCACGTGTTAGTAGGGAACACATTAACCTGTAATTGTCTGAGTCAAGACTTCGGAAGAATGATGGAGTCGGATGACGCCAAATGGATGGATGAATTTCATGCCCCAGCAAGATGCAGGAAAGAAGAGACGAATGCTCCGACAACGCATACGGCAGCTAACATTGAGGGCAAATGATGCGACAGAGAGGAGTGAGAGTCCTTAAGGAAGGAGAATACGAAACTAAGACACAGGCTTCAGCAGAGAGAGGAGCGTGAAAGCCTGTCGTGAGACCCCACGCTGGGTACAGGAGAGCCCGGCATTGATCCGGATGTATCATTCATGCACAAGTCATCAGCCTCTTGGATCGATCGGAAGATACTACAGTTAAGAGGCCAGCAGAAATGGTCGATGACAGCAGACTCGCTTCGATGAGAGCAGGAGCTGAATTTCAGGATGAAATCAAGGTTTACAGGATTTTATGTGGAATAACATGGTTCCTTCAAGCAAAGGCAACGAAAATCTGCCCTGCTGAACAACGCCAATATGGTACAAATCGTGGTACCAACACAGGACGTCAACGATAAGGAGCCGCCGCCGAAGTGAGGATGAAGGTTCCCTAAGTGAGAAGGAGGATTGTCTTTTTGGAGTCCCCCATTTGTCCCCTCCGATTATCTGTCGAGACACGTTTATCCTACACCGCCCCCTCCGTTTCTGTTTTCCCCCTCTACCACTCCCATTCTTTCACGCCTTCCCTTGAGTTTCTATATACGCTTCCCCTACTAAACGTCCTTTCCAACCTCTCGCCCCGCGTCGGTTCCCGCCCTCACACTCCCGACCCTACCCTCTCGCGCTCTCTTCCCCCTTCATTTCCCACCCTACCAATCTTTCCCTCACCGACTGCAATTCCCACTATATCCGTTGGACAAACCCGCAGCCTCTCCACTGTTATCCAACACGGGGGGAAAGGAAAGGCCACGGACATTCACATCCTTACTCTGCCCGCCAATCTCGGTTCCATCTCCTCGTAGCCTACTTAGCCTCCCTTCTATTATAGGATGGGAAATGGAAGAGTGGCGTCGACAGAGTGTTCCTGTTGGAAGGATGGTGATCGGAGATAGATGGAACACAGTTAACAAGCACAAGTATCAGGGAAACCGGCGTCCAAGAAGCACCTGTCACATCTCCCTCGCCGGACGGAGATAATAAAGTAGAAGTGGC
Source organism: Ophioderma brevispina (assembly GCA_023653785.1). Classification (NCBI taxonomy): domain Eukaryota; kingdom Metazoa; phylum Echinodermata; class Ophiuroidea; order Amphilepidida; family Ophiodermatidae; genus Ophioderma; species Ophioderma brevispina. Next base: position 9,324 of record JAMKCH010044093.1, on the reverse strand, counting down.
AGCACTCCAAAACTCAGATAGAAAAAGGGGAACAAGCAGCCCTGGAGCCTGTGATACTGAGGTTGAGGATTCCGATGTAGACGACCCGCTCCGATTTAGGGCCATTGCCACTAAAACGTGAAAAAGGGACCACGGGAGAGTACATGTCAGAGCCGCGCAACAAAACCAAGACAGAAGCAGATCAATCCGGAGCCCTTTACAGGCGATGTGAATTTGCAAGCATATTGCGACCGTTTGATCATGTGCAACTTGGAACGGTTGGACAGGGAAAACAAAAAAGCTCAGAGTTGTTGGTCTTCGTGGCGAGCTAGGGGGGTGGCCGACAAAAAGACGAGTGGATGAAAATTACATATGAAGAGCTGGTGGGGTGGGGCGCCTAGAAGCAATGTTTTCTGGACAGTCAGAATTAGACTTAGCCCAATTACGGGGCCGGCAGCAGCAGCAACAAGAGAGTATACAGGACTTTGCACAGATTGTCCGAAAACTGACTGATAACGCCTAGTCGGCATGGCTGAAGAGGCTCGCAACAAAATTGCTCGAGATCACTTCATGGGAAACTTACGTGAGCGTGAGGTTCGTTCAGCAATCCACCTTTCTCGTCCGCCACGATGGACGATGCGATCCGGCCCCTGCATTAGAGCCTGAGGCATACTTTCTGCACATCTGAAGGCAAGGAAATCCTGCAAAAATATACCAAGCTGGTGCAGTCAGAGGCTACGGAGATATGATCAGCTGGCAGAGATCAGAGATGAACACTATTAAAAAAGTGATGGGTAAGTAAAGAAGAAATCGAATGAACAACGGCCAAGTAGGGGTGGCGAAAGAGGAAACCAAAAAGAGAGATTGGCGTAGAGGAGTGAATGATAAGGTCGTGCTACGGAATGTGGGGCAGTAATCATTTTGTTGCTAATGCCCAGAGAGAGCAAGTGCACGAGCAGATCCGACAGGATCAAGAAGGAGAGTCGTCGGGAAACGGATGCCGACCCAACCGAGGGAAGCAGGAAAGGGTCGAGTAAGAACGCTGGCTCCCGGATAGAGAGTACCAAATCAACCAAAGCACCTCAAGCCTTGGTACATTCTGAGAGGGGTGGACTTTATGTTCAAGCCGAAGTAGTAATAAGAAACTGTGTAATTGTTTGCTCGCTATTGGTGCGGATGACGGTATCTGTCAGCGGAGGTATTACAAGAAACTCCGGATTCAGAGGAAAACCACTTAAGGCCAAGAAATGATACAATGCAACAGGCTGAGGATAACCTTTGCCATATTGGGAATGCCGAAATTGAGGAATTGAAATGGAATCTTACCGGATTGAAATGCCAGCAGAGTAACTGTTGCCAAAATAAAGGAAAGACGTTCTTCTCGGAATGGAATTCTTCGAGTTGCGGGTTGTAATATTCATGTACAGAACCGAGAGTTAACAATGTGATGAAGTCAGTACCTTGCATGAGATTCAGTTGGGAGAAAATTTTGTTGCAGGAGTGTCCGCACTAGATTCGGTAACTATTCCGCCAGGTCATGAAGCAGTTGTCTTGGCCAAACTGATAAAATCCTGGAAGTGCAGATGGATTGGGAATTGTTGAACCCGTAAAGCAAGGCAAAATAGTTGAATCCGGAGCATTGGTAGCCAGGACTGTCGTTGATAGAGACGCAGCACACTTTGAATAAGGGACCGATGAGGTGTCTTCAATCCCGTTGAATACAATAACACGGTCCAACAAGGATCTTGTATTGCAAAGATTACTCCAGCCCGTGTGTCATGTGAGAAATTAAAGGTACCAATTCCGAATGAAGACCCGACGATGATTATAGGAATGTCCCCGCCGTTCTGGAAGAACTATATATGCTTAGATAAATGAACTACCTCCGGAGGATCATTGGAAAGTTGCCGCATTAGTAATTGAATACCAAGATGTTTTTTCATCCGGGAGATAATGCATTGGGAAAGACATCAGTAATAAAGCATCTAATTACGACTGAGTCGGTTTAAGACAGCAATGAGACAACGCCCTCGTAGGATGGCGCCTGTACTTCAAGCCTAGGCACGACATGGACAAATACGAGATATGCTTGGAAAAGGGGGATGATTAGAGCCATTCTACGAGTCCATGGTCATCACCTTTAGTTCTCGTTACCAAAAAAGATGGTTACCAAACGTTCGTGTCGATTATCGGAGCTAACTCTGTGACAGTTATAAGATTCATCTCCGATCCAGAGGAAGGATGAGAAACTTTCAAGGCAGGGATCAGGTCGCTCATCTATTCGTACTACGAGTAGCTCAGTTTCAAACAATCTCGAAGAGAGGCCGACGGATCCGGTTAGACCAAAACCCCCCAAAATTTGGGCGAGAGCCTTTAGAACTTTCTGAGATCTTTGCCGGACTATACGTTCCGACGGGAGATGAAGGGACAACTCGACCAAAGCGATACCTGGAAGATAATGACAAACATTATCCAAAGCCTGCCCACGCGTTCCGACGTCATGGAATTCACATACGTTTGCATCAACAGAAAAATGACATAAAAATAAACATGTCGTGTCTTGTAAACTATGATCCATGTGGACGGTACAAGAAATGAAAAAAACAGCTCAGGAGAAGAGATCCCGATTTGAGTCTTTTGGTTAAAGCCAAGCAACGGATAGCGCGCCACGACCGAAATGGAATGAAATTTCGCCATTATCAAAAGCAGCGAAGTGTTGGGTGCAATGGGAACGATTAGAGCTAAGGAATGGGATGCTGCACAAAGTAAGTGGGAGTCGGAGACGTGAAGATCCCATTAAGTGGCAGCTAGTATTACCAGAGGCATATAAAGAGAAGTTCCTGAAAAGAACTCCACAACTGTCGGACTGCGGGTATCTTGGAATAGCCAAAACAGAGAGAAAGTTTAGAGAACGTTTACTGGGTCGCTTTTAACAAAGAGAGAAGATCTGGGATCCGGAGATGCGACGTTTGTGCAGACGGAAATCCCCTAGTACTAGGAGTAGAGCTAAGTTACAGCAAGAGGGGTAGCTGTCACAAGGGACAACGAGTGGCGATGGATATTCTAGGTCCACTTCCACGAAACATGGGCAGGAAATCGTTATGTGCTAGTAGTGGGAGACTACTTTACTAAGTGGATCGAGCAATGAGCAGCCGAGACCTGCGCCAAGAAAGTCACTGATGGAGTGGATACTCGTCAAGGATGACCCTGAGGACGTTGCACTTCGGATTAAGGAAGAAATTTCGAGAGCACTTGATGTCCGGAAATTTGTAGCTGATTGGAGTTGACAAGCCGGGAAAACAACTCCGTTGAATCCCAAATCCGATGGACCTATCGAGAGGTTCAACAGGACTATGCTTAACATATGGTGTCTGCATTGATTGAACCAGACAACAACTCAGAAGGATTGGGACGAAGTGCTACCCTATGCAATGATGGCATAAAGAAATTCAATACCAGAGTCTATGGACAGAAACCATATGTGATGACATTTGGTGAGGGATAATGCTCCAATGATCTCTGTGGAGTCCCCTCAGATACGGAACAGGACGGTAAGCTGTTAACAGATTATGCAAGGAGGTTAGGCAGCGATTAAGGAATGCTCATAACAGAGCAAGGGTGCTGTCTTGCAGAGCTCATCTAGAAGGCAGAAGCGTAATTACACAGGAAGGCGATTTAGATAAATCCTATCTAGTTGGGTCATTCGTATGGCTCCATAACGAGGTGAGCAAGAAAGGGAGGTGTCCTAAATGAATTCATAGTGGCATGGACCGTACCTTGTGGGATGCGGAAATGAACGGATGTGCGTGTACAGATACAGCGATAAAGGCAATCAAAGCAAAGGTTTGTCCATACGATGCCTTAAGTCGCTACCAATGGCGTTGAGCTGGAGAGTTGGCTCAAAAAAGTAAAGGGACATTTGAGCCTGACAATTATTTTCATCACCAACGTATGGAACGAGTCACGGTATGCTCCGTAATGATCCCGGGAAGAACAGCGAACTGAACCCGGAAACTTACTTTTTGTAGGATTTTGGATCAACAATTGGAAATCCGGAACAGTCACCAATAATCACGGACTCTTGATTATACAGATCACAGTCCTCTATTCCGGATCAGGATCACCTTATCGTCCCGGATCAGATAATCCCCCAAGCGGACAGAACACCATCCACACTCCCCACCCCCCAAGGAGATAAATGATCAATCTCCCGGAGTGCAAAATTATCATCTTTATTACGGTATCTCTGATCCATAAACCTTAAAAACCAATGACTCTGGGACTTTTCCCACACGTCTACAACCTTCCTATCCCCTGCCCCACGCAGTGTTAGCTACCGAGTGTACTCGCACACCCGAGTCAGGAACTACGTACCCACAAGGGAATACCCCCGAACGTATGGAAACAACGGTGTCACGCATGCGCCAGTGCAATAGACGGTCATGTGACTCAAGGAGTAAAATAAAAGCCGAGCTCACAGCGCCACCCCCCCACTAGCCTCCCCCCCAGCCCCCCTACCGCCCCATTCAGTGATGGCCAGAACCAAACGGACCTGCAGGAGGAACGCAAACACTGGCTGTAAGATTGCACGATTCGATCCGAGATGTAGGCGGCGACCAAAATCAAACAAGATGTAAATGCTCGCAGTGCGAGAGAAGTGCTGCAACCTGAGAGCAATATCAAAAGACACATGAAACAGTTTCACGGAAATACCTTGTTTGGGTGCCAGATGCCAACGTATCACCATCAAGGATGTACAATAGACGGAGTGATCTCGGGAACATGCAGGGCAAAAATCCCGCGAAGCCGCAGATTTGGAGGAGGAAATAGAAGAAATTGTCCCAGTGGAGGTTCCAAATGATGACCCGCTCAAGTGGTAACGCGTTCCAGTGTGACAAGAAATGGACATCAGTCCCTAGAAAGTCATCTGCAGGTCCTCATTAAGCAGCTTCAGCCGCAAGGAAAAAATACAAAATAAAGTATTCAACACTAGTAGTTCCAGCATAGCTCTTCAGCAGCAAGCTCCCCCCCCATCATGACCAAGGAAGGCCAAAAAGCTACCAGCCTGTGGTCCAGGATCAGGGAAAGGCGAATGGCCGAATCAACAGAAACAATTAGTAGGGGAGTGAACATTTTTGAATAAGAACTATGAAGAAACGTCCGGAATCACGAATCCCCCGGGGATGTATGTAGCTGTACGGAACTGATGTGTTAATTTGAGTTGGCCTCCGGTAGAGTTACCATTGCATTGTGTTCCTTTTTCATGTGCAAAAGTTTATTGGGTGTATTTCGTGCAACACCCTTGTTAAAATTTTCAGGAAAATACTTGAAATCAAGGGAAACTATGATTTTATCCTGTTTAGGTAAGGAACTAGTCGGACATCCTATGGTACAAGGAATTAAAAGCGGAGAGCTTTACCGAGTAACAGTTATTGATAAATTGTTTCAGATTAATGATTTAAATGCCTCGTTTAGGACTAACTAAAATTAGAGTTAAATATGAATGTTCACTGATTTACTATGGGCCATAAGGAGCGTTACAATTTTAAGTGTTTAATAAGCTTGGGTAGACTGTGTGAAAATGTTTATAAAGCTGAATCGTTTTGACTGGCCGGATCATAAATTAGATCCTGCAAACATGTTATCCTTTTGATTCCTGGTCCGGCGCTTATTGATAATTATGGGTTTTAGCTGGTTTACAAGTTGCCCGAAACAATTAAACCATTCCAAAGGTCTTGTAATCATGGTGATATTTAGAATACGATTCGGAGATTTTAGCAATGTTATTTTAGGTACAAATTCCAAAATGAGGATAGGGCATATGTGCTGGATTAGTGTGTGTGAGCAAAAGGGAGCCGCACTGTATGCCATGGGATGACATTGGTAGGCAAAATGTTGGGCCCTACAGTTTTTGAGATTGTTTTGCTAGGGAAAATACGGATCGCGATTGCCCAAGAGAAAGTGATAATTGCTATAGGAAAGTCAACGTTCTGTTAATCATGAAGAAGTTTGGAGTTATATCATGACTGTGATCTTTCACCAGTGGAAAAGTTAAAAATTGAACTATTAGTGCTGCCGGATCAGCTGTAATCATTAGTTATAGAGGAAAAGAGTAAAAATGCTCAGATTTTTGTGCCATTTCAGAGGATCATATATGGTACATAGTATGATTGATATTATATTTCTTTAATTGTTACTTGCTTGTAAGATCAAAACTTTAAGGTTTCAAGATTTATTTATAAGAGTGATCATCTGAAAGTATGAGGTCGTATCTCCTACTCTGGGATGTTGATCCTGCTGGATGCTGGATTCGTTTGTGTCGGAATTCGAGTGGTTGGTGTGCGTGAGTGTGCGTGCTCATGTGGTGGGGCCGGGAGTTATGGTGACTTATTATTCCGATACCATGGTCCTCTGAATCGTCCGATGCGTGCGTGCATTATTGCTCGGTTCCTTCGATGATCCGGGCATCCGACTCGGGTATGGGATGAAATCTTGAACATGGGGAGTTATGTTATTCATGGATAAGGGGCTAAAAAGAAGTTACCGGATCATGGGATAGTATGATCACTGTCTATTTTGGGAGAGGAGGACACCACTAACGAGAGCAACTCATATGCAGTGTTAAGTCAATTCACTCATTGCATGTGTTAAGAAGTAATACGGCATTGTATATTGTTTATATGAGGTCTGGAATGTGGTGATTGTTGTTATAACATTATGAGCACTGATATAAGTGATGTGAAATTAAATCAGATTAGCTTTGATGTAAAGATAGTTATTACCCTTTATATTTTCTGAAGATGAGAAGAGAAATGGATGGGCGAGATTTCTTATGCCGCCGGGACAACAAATCAGAGGGTTTCGGATCGCTGCGTGTAGCCGACCCACATTGCAGTTGTGGGCCTGCTCCGGTGATGATGCGACAACGCCGTAAAGTATAAGAGATCGACCTCGGATAGTGTGTGATGATAAACAGTGACACGCGTAACAGTTCCGCCCCCAAGCCCGGTAATATGTTTTTGTAACGATCCGGGACGGATCGGTTTGGGGAGAGGGAAGTGGAGAGGTGAAGGGTGGCGGAAATGCAGTGGTGTGCGTATTGAGGGTGTCCTTCATGACGTGTTAAGTGATGCGTACCTTTGGCAGTATATAAGGCGCTGCTGCGAGCTGATGATGCGCGGACCCTTCGCCAACAACTACTTCAACATCTAAAAACAGAAAACGTGTAAGCAACAAAACACCCAACTCGCGATCAACATCCTCAAAACGAACACACTACGCAAATGACCCCAGAACTCCAACATTACAAAAATATACAAACCACAAACACTAAATAAACAAAATCAAGTGTTAACCAGTCACCTTTTAAGTAGTCTTTTTTAACCTCCAGGGGTAAGCAATTAGTTTGCAATGACCCGGTCCAATGGAGGCAACCATGAACTGAAACTGATGCGCGGTGGCAGCGCGTGTTGCCAGCATCAGTAACACACACAAACCACACACACACGGTTTTTTGTTAACCCAGTACAGGTTCTCGTGAACAGATTTTTACCCCAGTTTGTGGTTGTTATGTTAACCAGTCCCTGTTTCGTGAACGAGATTTTACAAAACCCCAGGGGTCAAGCAAATAGTTTTGCATTGACCCGGATCCAAAGGAGCGAACCATGAAACACTCGCCGGCTTCCGCGTTCCTAGCTAGCGATGAGGGACAAAGGTTTTTCTCATGAAAGCTAAGATCTCAAGCCCACACTTCTGCAACGCTAAACTTCATATTCGCAAGCCGAGACGCCGGATTTGACCAATGCAAAGCCCTATACAGTTGATGAGAACTCATAAGCCTGGTCTCTGCGTGTGAGTTATTTAAGTCAGTGCCCAGTAGTTAAGTCCGAATCCTGCAAAGAACTATTAATAATCCACTTGATCAAAAGGTACGGGCAACCGACCGCCCAGCGCCATCACAGTCGTAAGCCTTGCTGCTCGCTACCAATTTAAGATCACGCAAGTGAAGAGAGGTTCCGCCACAGTATTCTTTTTCCTGGCCCTGTTTATTGAAATGGAATGCCCCGTAAAGATTTGGAGTAGGTTTATCATCTCATTTCCTGGGACCTTTAATAAAATGTTTAATAAACAGAACAATTAAGGTGGGTTCATACTTCACCGGCAGACGGCGGCTGAAGATATAGTCTTTCGAAAATGCTTTGTGAGTTAGATACTTGAACATACGCGTTGCATAAAAAGCATGTTCAAAAGGCTAGTGTCTGCAGATGTCCGCAGATGAAGTATAAACCCGCCTTTATTGTAAAGAAACAGTTTATCACCTCATGATAAAATACCTCCAAAAAGATGTTTCTCAGCAAAAGTGTGTTCTTTGACGCCAACATGTTTTGACACATGCCGTATACTTGATTTTCAGCACGTATATCAATGAACTTGATTTTTGCTAACAAACCAGGTGATGTGCATGTATACCTGGTCAATCTTTCAGCATAAATATTTAGTAGCATGCATGCACACAAAGTTAAACTCATGTATATTGATTTTCATTTCTCACAATAAACACAATAATGATAATAAAATGAGAAGAATATACATGTATTTTAATATTCTTCCATACATATCTCTCTCTTACCTTTCACATTAACTCCTGAACAATCCAAGTCAAAGGTGTTACATGAAACAGTATATTACACACAACTATGTTCGTGGGAGTGCATGCGGAAAACAAACAGTACCAAAAATACAAGGATTATTTTATCGGGTCACTGGTTTAGCATAAAGGACGCCAGAAATATAACTCCAAAAGGGAAGTTAACACCAGATTATTCGACACAAAACATACGGAAACTGTTTAACTTTCTTGAAACAATTAATGCAATATATTCTATATACAATTCGTTTCTATTATGCAGTATCAGAGTATTTAAGCAGCTCACTCAGCGTCTTCAGATTTATTGATACCTGTTCATATACTTTTAAGAAATTAAAACAAAAGAAGCTTTTTCTTTCACAGCGTTTCACCTTTGGTATTAACAGTTAACTTTGTTTCTAAAAAAATACCCAAATAAAGCATGTGATGGGTAAATCGTGTATGGTATTGTTCGTCCATCAGTGATGAAGCGGATGACCGTGACAAGACAAATACTAAACATCCTCAAAAAGAATTTGTGTTCGTTTACTGTGAAGGAAAGTTGTGCAGTGTCGACCTCACTCTTTCGTCCAGGCCCACTCATCTAAGAATGGCAAGACAAAGTATATAGCTCAAAGTCAAGCCGACTGGAGATGATACTTGATGCAGTGGACAGTCTAAACACACTTTCTGCTGTGTTGTTTCCAACAATGGTTCCA
>JAMKCH010044092.1:0-12122 GCA_023653785.1 Ophioderma brevispina | reverse complement strand
TCAATGTTCTTTCACAATTATCATACAATCTGGTGACAAAAGAACATTTGGACTGCATTTTTAAGTACAAATAATATCCTCAACAATCTTGAACAAAAAGATGTTCATGGGGATTAAGCAAATCACGATTGTAAAGAAGGCATTAATCGTGCAATTTTCAAAACTGCAGCATACAGTGCAGTATCAAAAAAACAGTGAAGAAATCAGTAGGCACAGCCCGTGTGCCAGCCCGTATGCCATTTCACCCAAGAAAAGAGAGGGCGCTATAGATTGTGCTAAAATAGGCTATTAATGGGTAATTAACACCACCCTGCGCCTAAGAACAAAAATTAAATTTATGTATGGCAAAAGGAAAGTTTATGACATTTCCTTTCATTTTTATACCAAATCCAACCTTCTAGAACGGAACGGAGGGAAAACAAAAATGCATTCAAAAATAAGAACAAAGTTAATGGTCATCGACTTTACGTGTAGGGCGGCATAAATTGATTCGACCCCACCCCCCCCCCCATTTACCAGGGGTTGTGTGATTTTTTTTGTAGGTATCCCTGAAAGGGTAGATACTAGGGGAATAAAGTTACAAAAATGTGTGTCAAGTAAAAATGAGCAGAGAAAATATATGTTGTCGCCTGTGCACCCTGGTTAATTCAATTGAGTCATACTCGTGGATGTGTAAATATAATCTGAATGTAAGAACATCCAATTCGGTCCATTCCAATGGAACGTAAACAGGCAGGTGGGCTTGTTCAGTGTGTTAAATCACGACCACAAGCACCAAGGTGTGGCAGGAGATATAGTCCGCCGGGGCTCACAGACGGGAACAATGCTGAAAAAATAGGACAATCGAATCAGAGATGTTCACGCATCATATCCGCCGTTGAATACAAGGGGACCCCGGGATCTCAATGACACCCCATCCACCCTCGGAACACAACTTATCATGATTAAAGGCAAAAAATGATCGAACTGTGGAATCAATATCAAAAGGATCAATAGGTCCTGTCTTTCCAGTAGTTGGTTATTTTCTACTCGTCAATATGCACCAGCAAACCGGAATATCACGGTTTTTCTTTCTCCCCTTTTCTCTTTAATATCTCCGCCTTATGTTCCAGTATTCCGTATTCTCTTTCTCCCCCATAGGCCTAGATAACTCTTGTCAAAACTCCAGTGTACCGTAGGCCAATTCCTATTTTCTATCTTATATAAGCGTCAGGATTGGACCGGTGTCATAAACTTAAGTGTCGGTGACACTGAGGGTCCTACCACCCATCTGTCTATATGTGTCGCCATTGAGTGATGTATGCATCGTTTGTTTCAGCACTTCACCAAATGGCATCGTATACAAGGTCACGGTTTGTTCCGTACATGTTGCGATGGTAGAGTGGACATTCTCTATAATGGGGGGGGGGGACACTCAACTGCTTTACACCGGCAATCTTTTCGTATTCATAAGGTTGAGCCTCCCAAAGGTTTCAGACTGCCCTTTCCTACGTTTCTGCCAAATTCGGCCCCATGTGTAAAACCCTAAGGAAATACCCGTATCTGATTTGACCTCAGATTTGTTTTTGCTCAGGTCAGCCGGTGCCTGTGACAAAAGTGGTGTCATAGGGATTTCTACGAAGATGACCTCTAGAGGCCAGTCTTTAAACCTTTTGGGTCACTCTGAAACCCTGCAAACAAGGTTATCAGGCTTCTCTCTACTTTTAAGCCAAATCAGTGATTTCCTGTTTATAATAATAACTAATTAATAAGCAAATTTTAGATAGCGTGTTCCACGAGACGCGATCACAGCCCTTTACAACATGAATAATAGGAAAAAACCGTTTACATATTACTAAACTTACAAAAACATTAAACATAAGCAGATGCATCAAAATGCTATACGTGATACAAAATGGAGAGAGTGCAAAGGACTATTTTGGAAAAAGATGTGTTTTTGTTTGCTGCTTGAACGATGCAATTGTGGCAGATCTTCTCACTGCGACAGGCAAGTTGTTCCATACCCGCGGGGCAGCATTCTGGAAGGCACAATCCCCTAACATAGTGGAAATTCTGTTGGAAACAAGCCGAGGTTGATCAAGTCCAGAGCGTAAATTGCTGAAGGGATGTAAATCTGCAAGAGTTCTGTGAGATAGATGGGTGCTGTGTTGTTGAGACATCTGTACACAAGCAGGACCATCTTAAATACAATCCGTTCTTTTACTGCAGCCAGTGAAGCTCTCTGATCAGCGGAGAAGTATTTTCCCGTCTGTTGGCAAAGAAGATCAGACGTGCTGCACGGTTTTGAATCTTGTGAAGTTTCTTGGTGTTTTTAGCTGTGATGTTTGTGACATTTGACCTCATATTAATTCTGTGCTCAGTTCAGGAGCCCTTTTGACCAAATTTGGTGGTCATAGGACATTTCTATGCAAGTTGACCTCTGGATGACATTTGACCTTTGGGGTCATTCTGAAACCCTAAAAGTAAACGTCAGACTGTCCTTTACCTTCATGCCAACTATCAGCTCCATATGTCAAAACACAAGCAAATCCCCCGTGTGTGACCGTTGACATATGTGTGTGACTTTTGACCTCAGGGCATTTCTACACAGATTGACCTCTGGGTGACCTTTGACCTGTTTGGTCACTTTGAAACCCTGCAAACAAAAGTCAGACTGACCCCTTCTACCCTCATGCCAAATATCATCCCCGTATGTCAAAGCCTTTGGAGTCACTCTGAAACCCTAAAATTAAACGTCAGACTGTCCTCCCCTACCTTCATGCCAAATATCAGCCCCATTTATCAAAGAGTAACGAAACGCTGAGCCGGACAGACAGATCTCTTTTTAAGTAGTATAGATGTCTATGTGGGCGTCTGTAAAACCCGGGTGAACTAACCATTTCCCTCAAGTTCACCAGCATGGTTCCATAGTAATGTTGTAGAATATTGGGAAAAGGCCCCGGGGGGACTTGTATTCAAAGGTGGATATGGTGCGTGAACATGGACTTTCAAAATGCACCCTAAACACGTATTTTCACCGACTAAAAAGCAAGCTAAAAAATACCCTAAACAGGTATTATTATATGTTTATGATACCCTCAACAAGTACGCAGTGTATTGAATCGTAAATATACCCTTTATTATCTTGCTTTGCTTTACTTCCCAAGTTCCGATCTCAATATTTTGGATAATTTTGATCCCTGCTTAATGAGATATAACATGACAATTTCAGGGTTAAGAAAAAAACATACCTTGTTTTCCATATTTTGCTGTTTTGACACCCTAAACGATGTACGCGCGTACATCGCCTGTTGGAAAAAAGACACGCTTCTTACGCGTTTTCTTGTTCACGCATCATATCCACCTTTGAATACAAGTGGCCCCCGGGGAAAAGGCAAATGACCACCTGCGGTTCACCTGGTTATGTGTTTTTCTACACTTACATAACACATACTTTTCATGTTTATTGTCAATGTCAGTGGACCTAAAGTTGTCTTGGAGTTTTGCAAAATATTTTCTGCTTCAGCAGTATGCCAACCACAGACACTTCCGTCTATTATTCCTGTGGTTTTGATAATACGAGTAACAAAGCGCATCGTTGTGCTACATGAATTTCCACGGTGATTATTTTTAATACGGTTAAATCACTATCCTTCTATGTCTGTAATGACTTGAATGTAGGCCAAAATTCCAGGATGATAATGCGAAAAATTCGACCTTTTATATATAATTACGATATCAAAATTTTAACTACGTACCCGATCCTTGCAATCGGAACACACACCTTTAACCACCTCTCTGAAAATAAAATAATTCACGGCGAATCTCCAAATTATACGTATTTTGAGTAGGTTAAATATGCATTAACCCATGCGTTAATAGTGTCAAAAAGAATCGCGTGATACCAATACACGCTATGTGGCGTTGTTTCCTCTACGACAGAGTCTGTTCTACTTTTTTATATTTTCGTTAGTTTTCCAACAATAAATGTATTTTAGATCTCACTCATGCAGTACAGTTGAACATAAAGAGCGTCATTGTTATTAAAATGTGAACGCCCAAATAATTAGTCTTGTCCCAGTCTGTTAGTGGTATAACATTTAGGGTAAAAAAAATCCACAAAAGGGGCAAAAGGTCCACTTTTTGCTGAAATTTTTGATCAAAAGGTCCAAAATTTAAACAAATTTTGACACGAAAGCTCACTTTTTGATGATAAAATGTTCAAAAAGTCCAAAAAAGGACCATTTTAGGGGGGTTAGGTCCACTTTTACCAAAAAAGGTCCACTTTTTCGAAAAAAGTCCACTTTTCCGCACCCCCCCCCCAAAAAAATAAATCCTGCGTACGGCCCTGTATATACTCACTGGCAATACTATACTATACTTCTTATCAACTACAGACTGCCCCCCCCCCAAAAAAAAAAATAAAATCAAAGATTGATTTGTTTTGCCAAATCATAAGTTCATCTCAACTGAAAGTTAACTTATTCTTTTTTAGTAATGTTCAAGCTTTCATGAAATTTTTAGTTGGTGTAATTTGGGGGTCTGGTTCATGAATTAAGGGCAATTTTCTGAGACACTTGAAAAACGCGTTGGTCCAGTTTTGGCTATTGCGATATCAACAGGGTTGCCAATGAAAATCAACTTCAAGAATTCTTTATTGAAAATTAGAATTAAAAGTATAAAGTGCTGCTCTTTGTGATAAAACATAATTTACACGTTTATAATGTCACAATCGGCAATAAAATACACGTAGCATTGGAAAATTCAATTCCAAACAGTCTTGTTGTGTCGGCTTTACTCCAGGTTTCAGCAGAATGTAGAAACATAAAAACACACTTGTTGAAAGTAAACTGAAACCTTTGAACACCAACCATCCTTTCCTTTATTGTTCTTTGTTCAACACTGGTTTCTTCATTTTGTTTCTCCCTGGCATCTTGAAGGTAGTGGGGAATGTGGGAGGGGAATTAGCCCTCCCCATTAGAGCATTGTCCACACATTTGTCCCCATAAACAGAGACTTGTGGCTGTTCTTTTAGTTTCAGCAGTAAAATTTACAGGAATTTCATGATTATTATCCCGCTGAGAGTGACTCATTTCCCCCACAGCATTATTTCTGGGGCTTTCGCTTTTTGAAAAAAAATATATTGATTTGTTCAATGCATAGTAATCTGATCTCTGCAATGTTTTTTTAAACAGTTTAATCCCACAAGATGCTACACACCTTATACCTTACTTTCTTGAACCTTCTATAGTGAAACTGGCCCAAGTGGTATTTTTATCCTTTATGTTCAATTGAAAATATCTCCCGTTAAGGTGGATCAAATTGGGTGAAATAAAAACGAGGATTCAGCTTAGAAAGAAAATCAAAATATCTCACAGACATAAATAGTTTATATATTTTTTTAATTTTAGTTGGATTGTATAGTTTTTTTTTTTGGAGAGTCTGTATCTCTACTTTCTGCTGCTTATCTGCTCTCTCGTCTCTCTCTCTCTCTCTCACTCCCGTTTTTTTACGTTAAAGGGTTATACGGAGAGTTCAGATAAATTTAGTAACAGATTTATCCATATCATCATTAGTTGAGCCCTTTAATTTTTTTTTTTTTTTATTACCTGTACTTAGTTGGTGGTTGGAGGCAAACATACATATATGGTCCCCCAAACCCTTCTACTCACAAGCTTAAATTATTACATCTAGATATCAATATAATGAAAAAAAAAAATAGTTTATCCCAGATCCCAACATAGAGCATACAGCAAAGCATCCTGTGTCAGACAATGGAAACGGGATCAGACCAAGATCCAGAAAAGGCGAGGATGACACTCAATACCTGGCAGCACACAGCTGTTGAGATTGGGCGAGAAAGCAAAAAATTAAAGACGGGTTTGGGGAAAATTGAGCACAGGATTTTTTTTTTGAAAAACAAACAGAAGACCCGAGAACAAGACAAAAACATGGATACCACAAGGACACTCTAACATACCATCCAAAGCACACCACTCACACACAAAAGTTAGCATTTGAAGAAGTCATGGTAGGCCTAAATCCCAAAAATTGCATACAAGGTTAAAAAAAGAAAGAAAGAAATCAACCAAGGTCAAGGGACCACTTTTTGAAATGCAAATTAATTTTCCCATTGCTTTCAGCAATTTTGTATTCCGTGTTCCTTTCATTTTGACCAAATTCAGAAAAGCCCGAAATTGGGGGTGCATTTCCTTTGAATTTACAACCTTTTGATATATAAACTTTCATGCACAAAAAAGAAAAAATACAGCTATCATGTTCTGAGTGTCAAGACGCCAAACATTTCTCTCAAAATTGGAGAAATTTTAAAAACAAAAAAACAGTTAACATTAAAAAAAAAAAACATAAATCATCCCACAGATTGGAGACCTTTCACATTCACAAATAAATGAAAATAGATTCCTGGAAAATGTCCTTACAAAAGTAATCAATTGGAAGAATCAGCCCTGTCCAATTTTATAAGAAATTGGTTGGTACAAATAGCTCTGGAAAAAAAATTGAAATAAAACGAAGTATTGGGTTTCAATTGTACATTTCAATTAGCATATTAATTCTATACAATCCATCTCCAGGACATCCAAAGTACAAAGTACATGTATCAACCCATTTGTTTTTTCACATCAATATTACCTGGTTTTCTAAAAATGGAATCGACATGTGGAACTTGTGAACCTGATCATTTAAAGAAGTTAGTAATTTATCAAAACTATTATCCTTATGTTTTGGGATTCCTGAAACCATCAGCCAAATACCTTTATCAAAAAGTAATTTTTCTCCTGTCAGTGATGGAATTCAATTCCAACTACAACATTTCAAATGGTTTCACCAAATTATAACCAATTAACAGATCAGAATTTATGAATCCCCCTTTCATCCCAAAACGGATAAAAAAGAATTTCTTCGATTCAGACGAACATTTTTATTCCACCAAATTGGATCTTGAAGATGGAAATCAGACAAACCTAAATCTCCTTACTCTTATCTCTGTACAAATACCATATTTAATAGTTTAAACAAGTTTACATTAAGAAGGGTATCCAAAACACAGTTTAGGAACTAACCTCACAAGATTGATCAATCTGGTGGAATTTTCCAAGACAGAGAGCTCTATTTTTTTTCCAAAAACAGAAACATCTGGTCACGCAACAGTTTAACCCAATAATTTTTGTGCCTGAAAAAAAGAGAGGATCAACCATTCTCAACCCACCCTGTTCATATCATTGACATATCATCCTCTTGACTCTAATCATTCCCCCATTCCAAATGAATATCTAAAAAAGGTTGATTCAATTTCTTGAACAAAAATCTTGGGAAATTTAATGCAAAATAACAGAAAAAAAGAGAACGAAGTTGAGGTAACAGCAATATTTAATAATAAACAGTGATTTCCCCAAGCTAGAAACAAATTCCTGTGTTTCCAACAATTAGAGTCTGCTCAATTTGATTCAGTTTAAATAAAAGTTAAGTATAAAGAAGAGTAACATTGGAGAAAAAAGTATACCCAGAGTCTTAAAATTATTTGTCCTCCATTTAAGACCTTCAGCCTAATGAAGAAAATTAGACCCCTTTAAACACCAATGTGATAACAGCTTTGCAGACTTAGACAAATTAATTTGTCAACTCGAAATGAGCAAACTTATCAAGATATTAAAAGGGCTTGAAAAAAGGATCCTGAAATCCCATCCCCTGTTAAAAACAAGTGGTATCATCAGCCCAGTAATTTAATCTTTGTTTTCCATATTCTCCAACCCTAATACCTTTATATCACATTATAGCGGATGGAAATATCAAGAATCTCAATCGCAAAAGGACAAAAAGGGAGAAAAGGACACCTTGAACCATTCCACGAGACTGATCAATATGATGACTAAGAAAACCAGTATTAGTAACGTAGCCTTTCCTGCCATTGTAAAAAGTCTTAACCCACTGAATAAAATCATCACTCCATATTGATCTATAAAGAACCTCAATAAGAAATCATGATCAACACTGTCAAAATCCTTTTCAATATCTAACCGAAACAATTGACCCAGGAATATCATAACTAATCAGCATACTCAATCCAGATCATAATGTTATGATATTACAGCCAATATTCCGACTTTTCATGAAACGCATTTTGATCTTCATGACTGAGATTGTTACGACTGGTTTAAGCCGCCTGGCATAGTTTTTGGCAATAATTTTGTAATATCCGTAGTCAATAAGGAAATAGGACGATAATTTTTAACGTATTAGGAATCCCGATCTTTCTTAGGAAGCAAAGTGATGACCCATTTCTCTGGGATGGGAGACAAAATACCCGGTTACAAAGGAATAATTTAAAGAGGCTAAATATAAGTCAGCAAGGTCTTGAAAAACTACAATTTAAAATTCAGCTGGTAGGCCATCCAGACCAGGCGACTTATTATGCTCATGGATTTAAGATTTTTGACAATAGCTCTGCTTTTTGATATGGGATCTATTCAAAGTGGTCTTTGAGCTGTTCAGAAAGTTGAGGGATATTAAGTTGATCAAGAAAGGAGCTAGCAGCCTGTTTTGAATCAGCAGTAGAACCAGAGAATAAGGTTTACCATAAAAAGCAGGCAGTGCCCTCAAAATGATATCCTGATCCTCCTGAAGAGTACCATTATCCATAGCAAGATTACGTATAATTTTCTTTTCTTTTCACAGGACCGCTTTTCTAAATTGCAAAAGTAGCTGGAGCTCTTCTCACCATGTTCGGGGCGGTGTTCGTGCCGCCTTTAATTCATGACCTTCTACAAAAACAAACCAGCTGTTTCCTGACTAAAATATCATTTAATTTATTTTCCAGTGAATGGGAGTTGATCGACCAAGTTCTCAAGATTGGGATTAGAGTCCCCATTCCCTGGGGATATCAGAGATGTCTTTCTTCACCTTTTCAATCTTGTCCAAAAGATCAGATTTTTGTCTTAGTATCCTTTTCCTTTTTTCTTTGCTTCCTACTGGTATATTCTATGCAATAGTCCTTTAAAATTTTTAATTGTTACAGTGTTATATTCACGTTTTGACTTGGAAATTTATCCGCTAATCTTATACTGTAGTCATATTTCTCAGTGATGAAATTATACTTCATACATGTAGGTGTAAACATGAATGCACTAGTCAATTTCTGATATTCTCAATAAAGGTATATCCATGGTACAACTATGCTGTATTGAGCATATCGAGTTTGGAAGCGCTATTCCACATTGCTGTTGTTGTTTGCTGATTAGTTTGCATGTCGTAGCTCACAGTTTCTGTATCAGGCAATTCTCCCATTTGCCAAGTTATAAACAACACTATTGATAGATTCATGCAATACTGCACATGTAGCCGGAACTAGAGCTCGGATAGTGCATATTTGCGTATAAATCTCGAACAACAACACACTTGGGGGATGTCCAAGTTTTTCCCTACATGAATTAGGAGCAGTGTAACTTTAAAAAGATTCCACCAAAGAATGCCTACGGCAATATTTTTATTCTTAAAGCGCATGTGACCGTAAAAATTATCCAGTTCAAGTCGTTAGATTTGTCCAATTGTGTATAGAAAGTTCATATCTTACATGTTTGCATGTTCACACATGATAAGTAGGCTTCACCTTGTTGCATTGCACTGCTGGGAAACATAATACATTGCGCATGGTAAAATGTGCGTGTAGATGTAGGATTATGATTTCTGACACATTTTTTTGATTAGCATTTTCTGTTTGGTATCCAACACTACTACATAAGTGTGTCAGATGGGTCAGGTTACAGAAACTCCCCATGGGACCCCTTATATCAACGTAAGTGAAAACACCTTAGGCACTTGATTTCTTGTCTGTTTCTTCCTTTGTAATTACTTTAATTGGTACAATTTGTTGACTTGGTTTATAGGTTTATAACCATCTTAAAATAGAGCTTCATCTAAATAGCTATGAAACTTTCATATGATGTTATGAACAGAACTAAACATTGCCGCCTACCAAATAAAATACTGAGATAAACACACGAAAGTTGTTGTAAATGTTGCTGTTGCGTTTACAATTTCTGTGCGAATATCAGACCACAGGTATCGATATGAGTCAAGATATTATCATTCCCATTTCACAGTTCGGTAACTTCCATTCAATGATGTACTTACAAAATACACCTCCTGGTTTTATGACTATGAGTCACTATACCCAGAATACATAACTTAATGCATATACATGTGCAGCCTACTGAACTGTGTTCTTGGTGGCTGAGTATACCATAGCTCATAGTGATATATATGATCTGGATTTTCAATAACAAGTGCGATGAACTTGAACAAGAAAAATCAGGTCATTCGTTACGAACCAATTTGGCAACCAGATAAAAATAATGAACTTATCAGTCGATCATAAAATGCTTCTAAAGATAACAATAGACACAAAGTCGCAATTTCCTGTCTGCCTTCTTTTTGCCAATATTAACATATTGACAAGCCCCACAAGGACCAGTGTAGTTGATTTCTGCACACCCCATTATGTTTGGTATCAAAATATGGAATGAAGAAAAACAGCTAACAATATAAACACAAAATCAAAAATAAGTTCCCCTGGAAAGAACCCCTCAAAACGTCCAGGGCAACAAGTTATTCAAGATGAAAGGGCAAGATGTTATTATAGATGTTTGGAAGCTGTGTTGTGAAAGTTACAGAAATCATTGTCTTAACTGCTAAAACAGCACAAATGTAAGACAAAAGGAGTACGTTTTAAAATTCGCAAGAGGGATTTCATGCAACAAGCAATGGAATTCAGTTGAAGTTCCCGCCAAGGTTGCACCATGTCATATCTTCTTTCTTTTGAATTCATACTCGATCAGGAAATAATGAATGCATCCATTCAAGGGGTATTGGGAGGCAACGACTGAGACATCTCTCATCCTGATCAATAGACACCTGAATGCCAACAGATACGTGGATGAAATTCAGCATGCACATGTCACACCAGTCGCCGCTGCCATTAGTGATGACTTTGAACTAATGGATGACAATTTGTCCGCCCGCATCGAGCAAGAGTTGTAAATGCGTTCTTGGCACATGAGGACATTCACGGGAAGGTGTGGCCCGCCAAGTCACCTGACCCGTTTACACATCTGGACATGCTGAAGCGAGCTGTATTTGCACACATTAATGTCAATACCAACCTTTCTGACTTGGCATAGATTTTGGAAGAATGGATTGAACTCCATGAGGTGACAGTGCCAAGACGTCATTGACAAACCTAGTGGCTACAAACTGCCTGATGAAGAACAAGTTATTTAAAAACAAGATTTGTTTGTTATTTTTGGAAAAAAAAATAATTTTTTGTTCATGCTGTGCTCATTCTGCCGTTCACACATTTTGCTACTTTTCATGAAATTGTTTCCTAACATCCATATCTATATCCTTTGCTAGGTTTGATCGTTAAAATTTGGATACCATGGAAATTGGGAGGGGGGCTGGTTCTTTAGGGGGGACTTACTTTTGATTTTGTGTTTAATTACCTGCACAGCAACAGTCATGTTCACTATTGGTCTTCAGACCTGAACTTTGAGATTACCCAATTTTCACAGATGATGACATGTTTGTGTCATATACCATATTCAAACCCTTACTGATCAGCAACTTCGAAAAAAACACACCAAACTTAGGTGGTATATGTAGGATGAAAATTCGAAGGATACAGTGAAGCGCGATTGTTAATATGGTTGACATGGCAACCAGTAAGCGTCCAATCAGGACATTTTGCACATAATTTAAATTTGAAACACGATTTTAAAAATCGGCTTTCATAGTGCCCTAGATCTTTGCCAAATTTAATGTTCTTTCGATTTTTCGTTTTTGAGTTACCGATGATAGAAATTTTAGTCAATCACATGCCCGACGTGGTTACCATAGCAACCAGAACAATATTTTACACATTATTGAAACTTCTCAATACGGGCTTTAATATGGTGTATTTCTTTTCTTCTGTTTTGTTTTTAGATTTGATATTGTTTTTGTATTTAAAATTGTTCGTTTTTGTTATGGTTGGTTTTTTTTTTTTTCAATCTACGTTGTGAGTCAAAAAACTACTGAAATCCCCATTTCGGGTACCAAATTATTTACCGTGATTATCAATTGACATTTTA
>JAMKCH010044091.1:0-12424 GCA_023653785.1 Ophioderma brevispina | reverse complement strand
TTCGATTCTCTCGCTCTACCAAATCGCTGCTAATTCCTTTAAATTTCCCAAAATCGGTGCACTGGTGGAGGACTCAATACACCCTGAACCAAGGATTATAAGTATGATCAAAAAAATGTGCCCATTTTGGTTGACTAATGGGCATACACAGTTGGGTCTTATCATTTTTTAACAAAATCATGTTTTTAGCTCTCACATCAAACAGATTGAAATATCGGTGTGAAAGTTTACAGATGGGTTTTCGTATGAATGTCATTCTTCAAGATGACAACTTTTATCATAAATTGGGCCATCCCCCTTATGTAAACATGCACTTTTTAAAATAAACCTTGAATTACATGGATGTTATACAATAGACTCAATCAGGGGTAATGTGCAGTGTCATAATCCCCCCTCCCCCCCAATAAACTGTCTATGAATAAGGACTCCAATCGCCCCCTCCGAACATGCCTCGCCCACCTTCTCCCCCCCCCCCCCCATTTGCAAAGGTCTTATAAACCCAGCTGGTAATGTGAAAACCATGTAAAGTGACAGGAGATTTTTTTTTTGGATATAAATTTCTCTCAAATTGCACTTGCTCGGTTGTAGACCAGCTACCGAGAACGTTTTGAAGGTTTCTTGGACAACCCCGCCACAAACTGAAAACGCAAAACCTTGTTTTAACTGCCTCCCTAGTCTATCATCCCAATGTAGGAAACCATGCGTTGAATTTCTTTAGTGCCACAGAAATTACTACATCATCATCTATTAATAAGACGGCATATTCGGCTATTCACTTACAGTGTGATCTGATACATTGGTAACATTCCAAATATGCAACATAACACTGGGTTTGAAAAAAATTGAGGGGGCTCTCTTTGGAAATTCTTTCATGTCCTCTTTAATTTTCCAAAATAACACTGATTTACTTACAGCTGACGATCTATTTTTGCTTGTACCTGGTAGAGGTGGTAAATGCAGGAAATTTAAGCACAGAATAAAACAAGACCATGTAGCCAATATAATAGAACCAAGGGACCATGTCGCCACGTGATCCTCATGATGGTAAGCTGGCTCACTCAGTGACCTGAACATGAAATTGGAAACATCAAACTTTTGTATCTTTGGAAAATAAAGGATTGGAACAAAAATTTAATAAAATGCCACATTGCAATTATGATGTTTATAATCTGAACATATTGTACATCTTAAAAATTACATTTAATTCTTATTATCCATTAAGAATAAAACCATTCATAGTAACACCAAAGTTTTTAAATCCAGTTTTGCCCCCGTCAAACGGGTGGCTGATTCACCTCACATTCGTCGCAACCCGCCCTTACTCTTCCTTCCCATTTTCACCATCAGATTCATGCCTCATCCATCCTCAACCCAGACCCTCCCCTACTCTCCTCCTCCACTTTGCTTCTTCCATCCTTCTTTGGACGTCCTCTCCTCACCCTCCAACCTCAAACTCAAAAGCCCTTCTTAAGACCTGCTCGTCACCTTCCCATACCCTTCCCCTGCCCATACCAACGTACACCATTCGCCTTCGCCAACTGTTTCACGCCTCTTCCAACCTCAGTCGTCATCCTATCCATCAACTTCACGCCTCTTCATCCACAACTCCACTAACCCTGTCCCCTAAGGTATGTGAACTCCTTCACGGCTCACCTCATCACACAACTTTTCTATCTGTTCCACCATCCCTCCGCTCCCTTCTTGGCCTCTCCGCTCTCTCGTCTTCCGTACATAAAATCTCTTGCCATGCAAACTTGGGGTCACTCTCTTCATCTTTGTGCATCTCCCATGGAGGTGGTATCTTAAAAAAGAAAAACATAACTTCAAATGGAGACTCAATGTATTTTTCAACACTTAATTTTCAACTGCGAAATGTTTGCTCGGCACGGCTTTTCCTGGACTGGAATCCATGTCATCACATTATCCCGTTTCCTTGATGCGATCCCGTCTTTGACTATGTGACTCTCTCTTGCGGCATTACAAATAGTAATTTCTCCAGGCTCCAACTGTTCGTAACGGGGCGGTTTCATCTCATTCGTGGCATGATCGACGCAAAACGCATTGCGCCGTTTTTCTTGCCGATCTCCTCTGGTTGTGCCAGGTTAAGGGAGAGAGTCAAGTTTCAAGTTATTGCACAATCTCTACCAAGGTTTTATGGGTTTTCTCCAGCATGTCGTGCAGGTAAATTCCGCGGGATATACGCTCCAGCTCCGTTTGCAAACTTCGATCTGCTGCTGATGCTGCAAGACTTGGGATCTCTTTCACGGGGAAGATCTGTTGGCGACAATGCCTTTACAACATGCGGCCCACGTTTGGAATTCGTTGCCTCGTGATATCAAGAAGCACCCTCACTGAGTATTTTCAAAACACATCTTAAATCTTATTTATATCCAAATTAATTTCTGTTCTTTGGCTTGGTGTACCTTTCCACCCTTTTTACCAACCCTGCTTTGGTCATTGGAGGTTCATAGCGCCTAGACTATTATGATAGGCGCTTTACAAATCTATGTATGTATGTATTAATTAAGTTAAAGTGACAGGAGGAGATTTTTTTGGGGATACAAATATCTCTCAAATTTCACTGGATCGGGTTGTACACCCACCTACCGAGAAATTTTATTGGACAAACAGGTGAAAAGAAAACCGAAACCTTGTTTTGAACTTGCCGTTCTTTGGTACATCGGTTCCCCCCATAGAAAACCATGCTTTGACTTTCGTCGTGCACTACAGAAAGTCCTATCATCATCTTATTAACATAAAGACGCTAGTCGGCTTATTCACTCCCGGTGTGATCTAATACAATTGGTAAGCAGTCCAAAATATGTAAAAAAACACGGGGTTGAGACAAATTGGTGACGGTTCTTTCTGGAAACGCGTCCCTCATGTCCCCTCCCTTTAAACGCATCCATAATATTATACTATTAAGCTGAATTAACCAAACCTGATGCACATAAAAGAAGGAAATGTCTGATTCCACCAATTGTCCCAGCTAAGAAACCTGAAAGATAAATGGCAAACCCTTTGCTTCTGGTGAAATCGATTTCAAATGAAAATTAACGGGTGAGAACAATATAATGACATGCGTCGGTAATAAAGGTCGTAATTCGAGACACAAAAACTACTGGGGGAAGTGAAAGCAGTAGCTTTGAGATGTACGATGTCATTTTATAAAAAGGATTAAAATGACAAAGATAACATTTTTTTTCGTCGGGTATCCCCCAATTTGCGACCCCTGCAGTCGCCCTCCCAGTTGAATTCACCGCAGCCCTTGACGATAGAATTACAGTACTCACAATGCACTTTGTCCCGTCAAGGCTGCTGAATTCAACTGGGGCGCCTGCCGTGTTGCGCGAAATTGGTGGCCACCCCGTTTTTGTCACTGCTTATATTAAAAAAAACCTGTTCTAGGTATTCACTCTTTTAGTTTGGCATGTTGAAAACTGGATGATGTATATTACTATAACATTATCCATACCAACATCTTAAAAACCAGGAGATTGGAATAGATTTACTTAAATTTCAATGCAGTGATTAATTGTATTTATAAAAGAGGGTCAAACAAAATATGCTTATCAAAATCAAAGGCAATAAAATTTAGCCATCAGAAAATCATGTTACTAACTGTAAATTGTGTTACAGCCCCCAAGAATTCACTTTGAGTCAGGTAAAGTCATAAATGAGCAACATAAAATATTGTAAATTAATCTAAGATAATGTAATACAAAATATACTGGTTTATGTGCATACTACTGGTGTGTGTTTGAAGCAAATAGAATGAAACCAGAAGATCTCAATAGAAACAGAAAAACCGGAAAGCGTCTATAACCTTAGTGATGTTCAAAAGGAAAGGTTTGAAGTTCTGGAGTTACTAAACTCAACTCCAGAAGACTGACCAGACCCTGTTTTCAGCTGATTAATATAGGTGGCCGGCACCTGCTGCATAATGTACACAGTCGTGAGTACCTCGTATGAAGATCCTACATCAAACGTACTGGGCCATTTTCCGCAGACTTATGATGTAATGGACATAGTTAAAGCACATGACTCGATATGGAGAGAACCAGATCCTTCTAGTATGAGTTTGGAGGATATATATAAAGCTCTGTGAGAGAAGATGAGTCATAGAGTATCACAACATCATTAACTCCAAAATGTAGAGTTCAATACCATCGCTCTCCAAGTTATAGCAAGTTTCCAAGTTGACAGTGGACAGTAATCACAGTCTAGTACAAGACTTCCATATCGTGGGACATTGTCATAGTGGTCTCAGCTCCAGCAGTTTCTTCCGATTGTGTAGCCGGGTTGCGGTTTTCCCTCCGTATTTCCGTGGCCTCTGAGTTATCAAGGATAAACAAGCTAACATCACTTTTGGACCTTTATATTTAGTAGTCGACATCCGAGCATCGGGAGTCATAGGAGCTGGTTTTCTCTGTCTTCGATAATGACAGTCCGTCCGTGGACACATCTCACTATTGGAAATTGCAGTTTTTGCGCTTGAATATTCGCCAGGAGTCTTGCAAGTTCGGCCGCTTAATAGTAATCTCTCGCTGCAGCCCGCGTTCGCGGCACACACCAGGTATTAAGTGTAGTAGTTCAGTGATTAACCCTTTAATTTATAGATTATCTTTGATTATTGATGATACCTAATTTGATGTTTGATGGATTGATTTAGGACACACAATTAAATAAATACTTTGTTTTTAAAATAAAAAATTGTAGATCAAGTTTACAGTGTATTGTCCATTTATTCAGGAGTTTGAATCGGCGTTATTTTTTGAGGTGTTTTGGCCTGGTCCCAGGTGACGTAACAATTGAAAGCAAGATCTTGTTTTTTGTTTTGAAAACTTTCATGAAATCTCTAAAAAAACACAAAAATAGATGTAAAGGACTGCTGTTTAAAAGTACCAAATTTGGCTCATACCATTAATTGCTTTCCACCACAGCATTCCGAGTCGCGCACCATTGATAAAACAGAAGAATTCCATGACTTCTTTTAATCTCAACATTTGTCTGAGATGCATATCGGATAACGTAATATACAAGGCGCAAAAACAGGAAAAAACTAACTTAATTTTGAAGATTCAATGTAAAAATATAGAAATTTAAAACCCGATAATTATTATTACTAATGAAAAATTTTTTGTGTGGACTTTATAATATTTTTCCAATTGAAGTGAAGTTACTTTTTTTAAATAGCCCATGTAGTCCTAATGCACGTGTCAATTTCAATCCCGCCCTGGGGGTCCCGGGACTACCGGGGACTTACCTTAATGTACATTTTGCTGTTAGTGACAACCCCCGCCTTTGTCCCCTCTAAAGTAGCACACGAAATTCCGGGTAGCCGGGCTTCCATTTTTTGTACATCCCCTGGTATGTCCCGGCCCTTACTAGCCGGGCTTCAGGTGTGACATCCCCGTATATTCTCTCATCTCTCGCCATTGGGGGCGGGGACGTCTTAAACTCTGTACAAATCCGCTCGGTCCCGCTATGAGACAACAGGTCTAGCTATAAAAAATCATACTACATTTTGGATCAACGCGGAGTGTCAGAACCGAGCCGAAATTTCCCCACATCGGAAGTTATGTTTGAGAAACAAACCTCGTTTACATTTTAGTTGTTTTGTTTTAAAAAAATCACATTTTCCACGCGATATCCGACCACTAAACATAGCTGAGTAATATCTAAAACCTTGCATCTATCTGCCAACGGAAACTTCATCAACCAACAAAGCTCATCATCGGATAAGTCGTTTTGGGGGGTTCGCCTACTCTGTGATGTGACTTTGCTAACTTGAATATTTCCCATGCCCCCCCCGTTAAACAGTGGGTATTAAAATATTACGACCCTGCCCAGGCACTCAAGCATCTTTGTTTGAATGCATGATGGATTGCAAAAATATGCGCGCAGATAAACAAAGCGAAAAACTGCATAAAACACAGATATACTACAGATTTGACGGGCGATACTGCTCTCTGATAGCCTGGTTTTATTTGGTGGGAACACATGCGTTAAAGTCCCTGTTTATGTCCCGGCGGAGCCGGGAAAATATTTTGTAACCCTCCGGCTTTAAGTCCCAGCTATCCCAATGATTGTCCCGGCATGGCGGGGACAAGCTAACGAACATTCCGGCCAAGTCCCAGCTAACATCCCAGCTTGCGGGGCAATATTTTTTGTACATGCCCGGCTATATCCCGGCATATACCTCGCCGCTATGTTCCCGGTCCCGCCCCCCAGGGCCGGGATTGAAATTGACAAGTCATTACATCTGGGTCATTCTCGGAGATATTCCATTTTCATGTCCCGCGACTTTACAGGTTAACAACTTAAAAAAATCCAACATCTCAGCTTTTTCAGTTATGGAAACCTGCTAAATTATTATTTTGAAACAGTAGAAACGGGGCAACATTTAAACATTCAAAGAATTA
Source organism: Ophioderma brevispina (assembly GCA_023653785.1). Taxonomy (NCBI): domain Eukaryota; kingdom Metazoa; phylum Echinodermata; class Ophiuroidea; order Amphilepidida; family Ophiodermatidae; genus Ophioderma; species Ophioderma brevispina. The sequence goes on along the minus strand of JAMKCH010044091.1, from coordinate 5,999 downwards.
TTCAATAATTAGTGCCCTCGAAAACTCGAAGTCCCGATCGCGAGGATCGTAAAAAGAGTCAAATGTCCTTTTAAAAAATTTTAGTCTGGCAATGTAAAACACCACAAATTCAAAGTCTTGGTCATACAATCTAGGTAAAAAGAAGAAATTTCCCAAACACAATATCAAATATTTTGATTCATGTCTAAGGGCGCGTTCCCACTATGTGTTAGTACCAGAACGTGGTACTCGATGCTAAATCGAGCCCACTTCCTTGGCTAGTGGACGGCGTTTACGTGGACTCGGACCTACATCCGAAATCGGGGTCCGAGACCAACCTCAGGTATGTATTCTCGGTACTATGACGTGGTACCAACTGCACATTGGAACGCGTTTGTTCACGTACAGTGGGGGGCCGGCTCACATATCACCGCGAAACCACGCCTGGGCCTGTGAGCAAGACCCGTGGAGCAAGCCCAAATATCCGCAACAGAAATCCGTATTTTTCTAACCTTGAATTCACAAATTAGCCGGAAAACATCTACACCTTTCCTTTCTTCCTGATTAGTTTCTCTATTTGTATTGATATTTTCTTTCTATAAAACACGATACTTGAAGAGATTTTTTAGCGATAAGAGCAGCGTCGACAACAGCGTGCTGACGGACATCCATAACAAACCCGTAAACAATGAGACTTCCGTGTTTTCGATGAACTGAAAATGGATACGGTCACACGCACATCACGGCCGATTTAATATCAAAATGACAGACAATGAATAACCGAGTAACAATGTTTTTGGTTCGACAATCAACCTGTTTACCATAACATTTACATCAGAGAATCCTATTTTTGTTTCCATTTCAGTATCAACTAGGAGGAACAGTGCAGATCAATATTTTGGCAAAATGACATCAGGAACGGAATGTAGGACCAACATCCGGGCATGGCCGTGATACTACATCGCATTTGGCACGGATGGAGTACTATAATGCGACAGTTAGACCTCGAAATCAATTTGGGCCGAGCCCACTTCTATGTGGACTCGGACCTAGGGTCCGAGCACACGTGTTTATAGTGGGAACACGACCTAAAAATGCCTTGTCCCAAACTTTTTGTCATCTCCGTCATGACAAAGTAAACGTCCTACAAAAAGATTACCTCCTGATGTCAACATATTTGACCCCTATAACCAAGAGTTACTGCTATATACAAAATTGAAAAAATATGATTTTTTGTCGATGAAAACATGAACGATTATGATCTTAGAGTGATCGACCTTCCAATGCGTACCTTTATTGCACTTCATTTCGCGTCACTCCATAGAATTTATTAATCTTTGACAGCTCCTGTGTTTAAATGTTTCATTGTATCGTACGAGATAGGTGTCTAGCACATATGCAACCAAATTTGGCTGCCAGATATTGCCCCATGGCGGCGCCCTTTTCAGTTTCAAACATCATCTCCATCACCATCATGCATCATTTTCTTCACAACATTGACAGAAATGATGAAATTAGGGGGTGTCATTCATAGTATTTTGGGTCAGACGCTTGTTGAATTATTGCTAGTCTAATAACCGATCGACCCTAATATCTGTTATACCGATTACAGATTTTAAAAATTCAAAATCGGTTCATTTCCGATTCCGATTTTTTCTTTGTACTTTTTTTGCGTTATCATCGCCGTTTTCAACAGTCAGAAGCTGCCATAAAGTAGCATGATTTAGGCAAACCACTAAAATGGCAAAATAGTAAAGTTGGAACACATACACCCTCTTTTGAACATAAATAAAGATAAATTTGATTGTTTCAGTTTCCAATTTTTTTCACCATTTTGGACCAGCAGTGGAAACCATTTTAATTGCAAGATTTTTGACCACTTAGACTTTCAATTGATATGTTTTAATCGGTATAGAAAATCGGAAAAAACGAGATTTTGCCGATACCGATCATATACCGATGAGGTCCTAAGGTCATAATCGGCCCTATTTAAGGATACCGATCATATCGGTTATTCTCCTATTTATGCCAATGGCATAAACAATGTTCATACCCAAAATACTAGGTCAAAAGAATAACCCCGTTAATGTATACCTAGCTTTTTACTACCGGTATCTATACTTTAATCATTAGCTATCAAATTCAGTCTGAATTGCATTATTTTTGACCACTCACTATGCATGCGTGATGGCAGCCATGCATAAGCGTTTGTCTATACATGGTCACGTGACACGTATTGACCAATCACATATGCCGATACATACAAGGTATACATGAATACTGTGTAAAACTAATAGCACAAAAGTGTGATGGAAATGTATCAGAGACATATTCTTGTACAAACATGCTAAACACCAGATTGGGGCTTTTAGTTTTGGGCCTAACTTCCTATCATATTGGATTTCTATTTGTGTAGTTCAACATCACAACACATGTCATTTCAAAAACCTGACGGAATGCCGGCTTATTTATAACGCGCGCGAAGCGAAGCTCTTATAGACAATCGCTATACACATATTGAAAGCTCATTATGAAAATCTATAGTCCCTGACAGTTTAAAAAATACGACCTTCATTTGATCCCCCTTTTTCGCCGTTCTTACCATTAACTCCTACGGCCTTATTAACGACGGGAACTAACAGAATTCGCCATTTTAAAAAATTGTATTAATTTTTATCCGAATATTCAACAAAAACATTATTATAATCTCCATTCTGTTGGATATTTGTTTTTCCCCTTCTCGAAAATTTATTTTTAATGTAACATTGTTTTCTACATTAAAAAACCTATATATGTATGTTCGATGTTTTAAAATCATGCTTGGAATATGAAACCAATGAGCAAATTATGCTGCTAGCGGCCGATGTCAATGACGGTTTAAATTCGTAAAACCGTGTTTGTACGGTCATGCCAATGTTTGTAAGCTGGTGGTAATCTTAACCAGGGCCTTATACCTTACACATCGGTGCAAATCGATCGTTATTCTCATACATAGCAGGGCAGGCATCACAACACAGATTGGGCTGCGATGGCGAATTTCATGATTGTTGGCAGATTATCATAATTTTATTGTTCCAATTTTCCTATTTTTTTTCAGAATGGGATCACGGCCAAGGCGGCCGTAGCATTATTCACTGACATCAACTATAGAGGGCATCATTTTTGGTCACAATTTCTTTATGATAACTTTTTGACCACCATTTGCACTTTGTTACAGAGTCCTATGGAGAATTACCTAAATTTGCCTTGACGCTGAGAGGAACTTAGGTCTTAGCCTAGGGTTTGACCTTATTTTTTGAATCTATGATGTGACTTTAATAGTAATAGCTGTTAGCGGTTTTTCATAAAGTGTAGCGGTTTTCAGAAAGATGGAAGTAAAAACCTGATATGGTGAATCTCTTAACTGTCAAGTATGCTGAATTCTGCACCAACGAAGTGGCAAAGGGTCACAGAAACGTATGTGATACCACAGTACAAAATTACTGGTTTTGAGGCATGGTCTGCTCTAGCCGAGTGGTTGACTCTAGGACACTCCATATTGGGTTTTGGTCGTGTACTAGGTCAGGAATAATTATATAGCTATTACGCGGGTCCATTCACACATTTTAAAACTGGCATTTTACTCACCTTGGACATACAAATCCATTACCAAATGTCACTGATTCTTATTATACCGAGATGTGCAGTTATGTCAATGTACTAACGAGGAGAGGAGTTTGCGTCATATAAACTGGCGCAAAATGAAAAGAAAATTCATGAAAATTGAAGGCAATGAAGCATACCAAAATTTGCCGTTAATACAATTCTACATCGAAAACTTGTAGAAAAACTTGTTTATAAGACCTCAGTATTGCTTTATTTTTGTCTATAATTAAGTTCATGATAATAACACCCAGGGAATCGGAAATATACTTCAAATCATTGCCAATAGGCGTCGGTAAGTGAAGTATTTAAAACTTTTTTCCCACAGGTTTTTTGTGTCGGAAAAACCCCGAGATCTCTATATAAATTAGTCTCATCATGCTCATGGCTATGACGTGTCAAACTAAATAGTGTGGGTTTGTTTTTTGTTAAAAAAAAGCAAAAAATGGCAAATGCAAATGAATTCGCTATTTTCTATTGCCATTTGTAGGGTGCAGTCATGACAGTACCTTACAGAGTATAAAGGCCTAGCTCTTTCTGTCCATGTCTAACTTAGGGCCTACATAAAACAGGCAGCAGTTCATGTGAGTTTACAAATGTTTAGGCATGTTAGGGACAGGTGGTTAATCATTAATCTCACCTTTTTTTTTAGGTGCGATTAATACTTAGTAACACACAAACCGCTGGCCTACATGCCTAGCATGCCTAGCTAGGGCTAGGCTGTCCTAGGAGGTAGCTGGCCTAGGCGGCCCTAGGCTAGGCTGGCATTGCTCAATCAACATTTAAAATGCCATCTATCAGAATCAACTAAATTTTTAGTTTAGCTGTAAGCAAAAACATAGCCAGGCTAGGCAGGATGGCCCAGCTAGCTAGGGCCTGCCCTAGGCAGCCTAGCCTAGCCTCCATAGAGGCAGGCTAGGCTGGCCTAGGGAATGCCTAGGCTAAGGCTGGCATTGCTCATATCAACATTAACATGCCATCATCAGAATCAACTAAATTTTTTTTTAAAATACTCTGGCTTTTTCGAGATTCAATCCAAAAGGAAAATGAAGGTGACGGATGGCTAGGGCATAGCCTCGGCCAAACATAGAAAATGCCCCACCAGATCTTTGCATGATCTGAAGTTGGAAGGAGAAGGTTGCTTGCACCCACTATAAACTCTGTCCAGGAATTTATTTTCCCTTGTCGCTGGGTTTGCCGTTGCTAAGAGTGTGCTGCAGTGTACCGCACTCACCTACGCGCCTGTTTGGATTGTTACACGCGACCGTGAGTGGTTGATCTAAAATTAGCTGGTTTTGGTCAACTGTTTGCTAGCTGAGAGCGTGATGAATGGCTGCGGTACGTCGTGACTAAGACGCGCAATTGAGAGAAAATAACTTATCTGGAGGTGATACATTGGGACACTTGAGAAAAGTTCTTCTGACTATGGCCTAGGCTGTGCTTTACGAAGTTTTGTATCACGTAATGACCCGTAAATTATCCAAACCAGTGGACCCGTGACATGACATGCTTATGATATATTGTAAAGTTTTGGAGTTGTTGTTGTGCAATGCTCCTGTGTTAACCGGATAATTATTAGCCTGAGCCTAGGCCTTATAGGCAACGGCCCCCTGGTTAGCACCGACTAGGCATGCGCCTTGCTATATGCTTACACTTTGTCGTTACCACCAAATCGGTGGAAATTATTCGGTTATCGTTTTGCGTTCAAGCATTTACAGTACAGAATTGATACACGCTATGCAAAATTACACACGGCGTTCTTGCACTATTGTGTGCCAGCATTATTCCATACTAAGTTCCATGGATAGTGTATGAGGGCCCCCTATTCTACGGCTTGTTTAGGGCCAGGCATCCCAATGATAAACTCAAGACCTCACGTACTGCAGCAGCAGGTCAGGTGAGATGACAGGAAAAAGAGTCAGAGAAAAACCATACACTTCAAACAACAAAATCATATAACCCCCCCGGGTGAAAAAAATTCTTTTTAACGGCGAATGACTGTCTGCTGCTGTAAAAATCTTCAGGGGGGAGGGCATGAGCAAAAAAAGAAATCATAATTTAGTTGTTTCATTGGTTAACGCGTAAAAAAGCGAGAATATGACGAAAAATTATGATTGTGTTATAGTTGTCAGGCTGGTTGGATAACCAATTTTTTTTACCAAAGCGTCATACTATTCGGCTAAGAAGTAAGTCGATACTAAATACTACTTAAAATAGGGGGGCCGGACACAATTCTGCTGGATTTGGAGGCATGTGGGATGTCCAAACGGTAAACAGTAATTCACTAATTTTTTCCCCAAGAGTCAAAAGGACCCTTGAGGTCAAATGTCAAGAGTCAAATGGAAAAAATGAAGGGTCAAATGTATTTCTGAAAGTTA